>OVBE01008606.1:0-16989 GCA_900406425.1 Iberis pinnata | reverse complement strand
TTTAATATATATATATATTATATATATCTATAAAGTATATTTCATTTTTTTGTAGTCTATTTAGAACATAAAGAAGCAAAATAGAGAGTTAAAACAAATGATACAAGCCAAATACTTAACATTTACAAAAGCATTTATTTGCACAATAATTCAAATGGAATGAGTTCTTAATCTTAAGAATAGAATATGAGGAACTTTTTGGGAAGATTATGAAAATTGAGAGATGATTAAAATTTTTTTTATTGAGTGGTTTAAAAATAAATAAATGACTTTTATATGATTTATGATTTTAGAACTGACTTAGATGAGACATGGACGGTCCTATTAATAAAGATGGTAGGTCAAGTGACCCATCCAAAATTGTTGTACAAAAGTTTTTTGTATTAAAATTGTTAAAATTTAGTAATTTTCATCATAATTTTTTATTATTAATGACACTCCTAATTTCAAGTGTAATATTCAAATAGTATAATTTTGATGACAAATTCCACGATATACTACAAAACAGTTTCACGTTCCAAAAATACCACTTCCAAATGTTCCAAAATATCATTATTTTTTCTTTGAAAGATATCATAAACATAAATAATTAAATTTTAAAGATTATGAATTTAAATGTTTGGGGTTTGAGTTTATTAATTAGAGTTTAATGTTTAGTTTTGAATGGTTTATAGTTTAATTTTTTTCATAGGGCTAGTTTTGGGGGTTTAAGATTTAAATTTGAAAATTTTGAAGTTATATCATATTCTTGTTATTTTTGAAACAAAAATAATTTTGTGATATTTAAAACAAATTAAAAATTTAACAAATTAAAAATATATGATATTCAAAAAAAACAAACCTATTTTGTTGGTATTTTTAAAAATTCCCAATTTAAATATACATATTTATAAAATTTATATTTTGATCCACCTAAAATTATCTTCTGGGTCCGCCACTGAGATGAGATGATATGGAAACATGAGAGGAGAGAAAAAACTCCCTAACTATATAATAGATTATAGAAAAATATTTATGTATTAAATAATATATTAAAAATACAAAAAGTCATATACGTTCATAATTACCAATAATAATGGCTTGGTAACCTAGATTTTTTTTTTGATAAAGGATTTATATATTAATATTTCTAGAAAATCCTATTACAAAGCAATCAGCCCATTAGCAATCTAAAAATAAATTTACTCTAGATCTACCAAGCCNCTTTCGGCCCAATTGGCCCAACAACCAAAAAGCCCAAAACGAAAACCCTAAGTTTTCTAGGGAGAACCACCTAGAAAACCCTAGCCGCCGCCACGAGCTGCAGACATCACCGGCGGGACCAATGACCTGGCGGCGACTTCCGAAGAGACGTCAGCTGTGCCACTGCTGTATATGACATGTGATATTTATTATGTTTGCGTTTATAATATTAGTATCTAATCTGCATAATAGTAACAAAAATTTAAACATAATAATTATGATAGATTTTAATATACAAAATAAATTAAACATAAAAATAATAAAAATTTACATTAATAACCAACAAAAAATATATACAAAAATGATTAAGCATTAAAGATTTAACCTAAGTTAACGTTGTAGAGATGAGTGTATATGAGTTTATTACTAGTATATTCCTTTACAGTCTTGAGTTGACTCAACTCCTCTTCCAGATTGAAGTTTTGAGTATTTTTGATTTTTTCCAAAATTGAGACCATCAAATCGATTTTGGTTGCCCTAGCTTCGACTTCATGTCGATCTTCCATAACCTCTATTTAAATTTTCATAAGTTTCATTACCATCTTGTACTTTGTCGAAGTGGGCGATCGCCTAATCCTCGACGGATCAGCGTCTGTATCATAAAGGCTATGATTCATCTTTTAGGTTAAAAAGAAGAGGTAGATACTGCGTTTTAGTTTTTTTGTGAAAGTTTAAGTTATAAGCGTTTAGGTTTTAATAACACGAAAATATATGAGGATTTAACATCATTTATTTTAATTTTTGGAAGTTGTTAAAATGTCTTATCATCTTCATCGAAGGTTAAGTGTATTTGATATTTAGTTCGAGGTTAAAATATAATTTATATTTAAGTAGGTTAAATGTATATGACATCAATAAATGTGTTTTACGATGTCAGTTTCCAATGTAAAATTTAATTAGTGAATTTCGTTGAAACTATTTTTGTTTATTTATTTATATCACAATAACTAATTAATGTAATTAGGTAAACAATATAGAAATTCATTATATATAATAATAATAATAATAATAATAATAATAAATTTATAATTTAGAAACAATAATATTTTAATTATATATTAATTACATATATTAAATACATAATATTAAAATTATTAGTATATACAAATATTATAAATACCATAATTTTTGGTAAATAAAATATATGATAAATTATACTATGGTGTACCTAAATTTAAGCTATTTACACAAAAGTGGCATTTATGTTTTTGGTGTACTTTCAGTTGCAACAATTACTGTTTTATCCCCATAGTGGGCCTCGCGAGAGAAGAGTGTGCGAGTGGGTTCAATTCAGTTTTGTATTTGTTGTTGAAAATAATTATATATCATAATTATTTATCACTTTTACCCTACCAATCATATATCACGTCGAATTTCAAAATTAGAACATTGTAACAATTCGAATTTATACTTTCTTCACCGGTGTTGTTTGAAATTAAATCCCATTCGAGAGGTTCGGAGGTTTTCATACTATTAATTTTGACGGCGACTGTATCACGAGCTTAAAGTTACATAACCGTTGAAAATGGCAGGAAGGGAATCGTTAGAGAGGACGCCGATGTCGACCAAAATCTACCTCAACGGTTGTTTGCTCCATACAAGTACCCAAAATCCAGGTTAAACATTTATTCCAAACTTGATTATCTTGCTATACTTGTCGTCAAGTTGAATGGTACTCCCGAACTCGACATGATTTTGGATTCATCTTTCGGTAAATTGTTTGACATCCCGCTCTCTCATTGCCCGATGGCGTCCAAACTTGTACACGCATTGTTGTGCTGTCAAGTTGTAACCAAACGAAAGTATGAGCTATGGACGGTTTTTGGTGGACACCCACTTAGATTTTTATTGCTTGAGTTTGCAACTATAACCGGATTGTCATGTGAAAGTTACCCGGATGGTTATGAATCTGATTGTAGGGATAACATTGTGGGCTCTGTTAGTCAATACTGGTCTCAGTTGATAGGAGACGACACTAAAGCAACCCTGGACGATATCATCAGGCTTCTTGATTCAGAATCAGAGACACATGGTTGGCGTAAATTGCAAATTTCTCTAATACTTATTGTTGACGGAGTTCTGATAGCAACACATCAGATTGGTCGTCCAACCCCTAGGTATGTTGAAATGGTAGAGGATGTAGACTCATTTTTTAAGTGTTCGTGGGGGCAGAAAATCGTTTTTCCGAACAGTACAAGTGATGATGCCTAAGAAAAGAGGAGCTGAGAATGAAGACACAGTAGCAAATTTCTGTCAACAACTAAAGCATAAATCTATACGGTTACAAGATTTCCCATTGGTGCTGCAAATTCTGGCATGCTAGTCTATTAGTGGTCTTTCAAACAAGATTCATATGGAAGAGAACTGTATAAAGGACACCAAATATGTGAATATGCAAAAGGTGTCTCATATCTTTTTAAATGATGTTATCGAGGTAGAGAATAGCGCTGAAGTAAGTGTCATTTTTTTTTCCTGTTGTACTTAGTTGTTACATAGTTAAAATTTTCACCATGTAACATTTGTGATTTTGTAAATGTCATAGTTATCTATTGTACCCATGATGGTTGTTGATGAGGCGTGAATATGTAATGGATATCGTGAGATTCACGATGAGGTTATAGAAAAGGATGTAATGTACATGGAGAAACTAATCAAGGATTGTCATATTTTTCGGAAAACCAGTTGGGGTGGTGGTGACTCAACTCAGCCAATGTGCACTCTCGAGATTGAGGAAATTACACCACATGTCCACAGTCCAAAAGCTGTACGAGACCCTTGTACAACAAGACGGAGTAGCTTGCGCCCACGTATGGACAAAGGGGCACAAAAGCCAGTCAGTTATCGTGCGCGTGGGGTGTCTAATGAAGTTGGATATAGTGGAAGAGATAATGTGGATGATATCAAGGAATCGATGGAAGTCTATTTAGCAGGGATGAAAGAAGAATTGTTGTCAACCATAAATGAAGTTAATGTTAATTTAGGTCGATTAGAGAAGGAATTCATGTTGTTCAAAAAAGATACGATTTTCATACATACGGAGTGCTAGTAAGTCTAGGAAAAAGCGCACTCATGTTGAGGAACAAACACCAAAATCCACATGTCATGTTGGCGATTTGTCTAAACGTGTTTTTGACCATGAAAACGTGGTATATTGGACTTCATATGGACTTGCTAGTGCTATTGTTGCTGAATTAGACCATGAATCTAAGGTATTAGTTAAGCGTTGCATATACACAAACAGTTAGGGCTGTATGTTCACATTACATATAACAATGTTTTTTCGGTGTCACGAACTTGTAGCATCTGAGTCGATTTTACAGTCCATGTATTCACCATCTTGTCCATTGATTATCACGTCGTCCCGTTACTAGCAAACAATGTGTACACCATTTGTAACTGTATTTGCATCGAACCGCATTGGTTGCAAAAACCATGAAAGTTAATCATGACGCTAACACTGAGACGTACAAGGAGGTTAAGATAATATCCCATCTAGTAACATTTTCAAGTTAAACTTCAAAATAATAAGACATATATTATTGTAGGCTTCCGAACCAAGCCATGGATCAATGGAAAAAATTGGATCGCAGTTTGAAGAAGTTGTGAATGGGGTCGTCCAAATGGAGGTTTGTGAACGAGCCGCACGAACATGCAAGCACGGTAGTGATGTCTCTGCATTTTACATGTTTTAGGAATGCATTTATTATCATTTTTAGGTTTATGTATTGTCAATAGGTTGCGTTAGTGGAGTTACTTAACGACTTTGCATGTTTAGGACAATTTCGCATTAGCATTGCACACATGTTGCATTTTGGAGATTTTTTAGGTACTTTGTGAACTTTCGGAACATCATGGACAACCATTAGAGCTCGATCATATATTGCAGCCAAGCCGAGACATTCAAATCGATCAGGACTCGATCAAGTGTCGTGACTAAGCCAACACTTGGCCAAGTCTCGTACAAACTCGATCAACCGGCTCGACCAAGCCAATACCGCAGCCAACTCGATTAGAGCTTGATCAGAGTTACGACCAAGTACCATGCACAGCTCGATCAAGCCAGTACCGCAGTCAGATCGATCAGAGCTTGATTAGAGTTGCGGCCAAAGATGGGGAGCACTCGATCAACCACAACTCGATCAGCCAAGTCTTCATCGAGTCTGTACCCAAATTTTCATCAAGTCATAACCAAGCCGTGTGCCGTGACCAATTCGACTAGCATGGCTCGAGAACAGCTCAATCACAGTTCAAGTTGAACCATTCAAATGTTAATCATTTGTCTTTTCGTGGTTTAGGGTTTTTCCTAAACCACTATATAAACACTAAACGCACCCCCATTTGATTTTATCCTTTATTTTATGCTCTTCTTTTAGGTTTTTCTCTTTGTTTATGCTTTTGAATGTTCTTGGATGATCAAACAAATATCAATCTATAAAATATATATCTGTTTATGATTTCTTTTGATTTATGCTTGTTTTAGTTTAAGGTTCATGAATATCTGGTGCATGTTGATCCTTCATTTATGGTCTTTATTTCATTTTCTGGGTTTAATCATTAGTTTTTGGGCGACCTATTGATGCTGGTGATGCTCCAAAAATTCACACTGAACGTTATGGGATTGCTCCACCAGCTGTGAACAACAAAAATTTCGAAATCAAGCACATCTTGATTGCAATGGTTAAAGTGAACAAATTCCATGAGATACCAATGGAGGACCCCTTGATCATCTTGACGAGTTTGACCGACTTTGTAGTTTTACAAAGATAAATGGCGATAGTGAGGATGCTTTCAAGCTGCGACTTTTCCCTTTCTCCTTGGGTGACAAGGCCCATAAATGGGAGAAGGCTCTACCTCAAAATTCCATTACATCTTGGAACGATTGCAAGAAATCTTTCCTTTCCAAGTTCTTCTCAACTTGAAGAACATCAAGGTTGAAACGAAATCTCTGGTTTTGCACAAAAGAATGTTGAGACATTATGTGAAGCTTGGAAGAGGTTTAAGGGGTATACATTGCAATGTCTTCACCATGGTTCAACAAAGAGTCACTTCTCACTATTCTCTACAGAGGAGCCTTACCAAAGATCTGGGTGCTTCTTGATACTGTCAGCAATGGCAACTTTCTGACCAAGAACGCAGAAGAAGGGTGGAAACTTGTTAAAAATCTTGCACAATCTGATGGGATATACTCTGAAGACTATGATATAACTCCACAGGACAGCAATGATTCTGTTGACAAAACTCGGAGAGACATAAAGATTTTGAATGATAAGTTGGATAAGCTCCTTCTTGGACAACAACAACAAGTTCACTTCATAAGTGAGGAAGAGCAAGTTCAGATCCAAGCTGGGGAAACTGAACAACATGAGGAGATTAGCTATATTCAGGATCAAGGTGGATATAACAAATGTTTCATCAACTACGCAAATAATCCTGGTCTTTCCTACCGTAGCAACAACGTGGCCAATCCCCAAGATCATGTTTATCCACCACAACAGCAGAGAATCTTCAGCCATTCATCAAGTATGCTCAGAATCGTGGTTTCGTTCCAAGGCAACAACCACATGGTGATTTCCAGCTGCAACAACAAGTTCGTGCTCCTCTTGGTTTCACCCCTAAGCAACCTCAAGCTCCACCTTCCAACATTGAAGCAATGCTGCAACAACTTCTACAAGGTCAAGCTAATGGCGCTATGGAAACTTCAAAGAAGTTTTCTGAACTGAAGACGCATATGGACTGCTCCTACAATGACCTCAATCAGAAGTTTGACACATTAAATTCTAAGGTCAAGTATTTGTAGAGCATGGATGCTTCATCTTCTGCTCACAAACCCACAACTCAACTTCCAGGGAAATCTGTTCAAAATCTTAAGGACTTTTCTCATGTCAACGAAATTACCTTGAGAAGTGTGATAGAGTTACCATCACGAGAAACTCTAGCTCATGACACTGAGGAAGTGTTGAACAACCTGTGGAGGAATTGAACCCAACTGAAGCTGAAAATGAAGAACTTACAAAAACTGATTCTCAGAAGCTAACACAGCCACCATCAGTGGCCAAAGTCAAGCCAAGTTCAGCTGAAAAACCATATGCTACGTAGAAGAAGGACACACCTTTCGTGCCACCACCATACATTATGAGATTGTCATTTCCTTCTAGATTCAAGAAAGAAATCATGGAGAACTAAAAGGGAATTTTTGAGAAGTATTTGAAAGACCCTGAAATTAAAGTACCACTTCTCAATGCAATAACTTTAATGCCTCCATACAAGAAGTTTCTGAAAGATGCTATTACCAAGAGAGGAAAAGAAATTCAGGGAATGGAGATTTTAAGCGAAGAGTGCAGTGCAATAATCACAAGAACCTTAATCCTAAAGAAGTTATCTGATCCTGGACATTTACCTTACCCTGTTCACTAGTTCCTTTATCATTCAAAAAGTGCTTGTGCGACCTAGGAGCATCGATAAGTCTAATGCTTCTATAAGTTGCTAGGAAGTTAGGCTTCAACAATTTCAAATTCTACAATATCTCTCTGGTACTTGTAGATCGATCATCACGAATTCCACATGGGATTCTTGAAGACTTACCTGTGAAGGTTGAAGTAGTTGAGATTCCTACAGACTTTGTGGTATTAGAGGTGAATGAAGAACCAAAAGATCCCTTGATATTGGGAAGACCAATCCTGGCTACAGTAGGAGCTGTTATTGATGTTCAAAAGGGAAATATTCATTTGAACATGGGTTAGGATCTGAAGATGACCTTCGATATTCAAGAAGTGATGAAGAAACCAATTGTAGAAGGAGAAATTTTCTACATTGAAGAGATGGATCAACTTGCTGATGAGTTGTTAGAAGAGTTGAATGAGGAAGATCATCTCCAGACCATATTAACAAAGAATGGGGATGATGGGTATCTATGCAGTGAATCTTTGGGTTACAAGATGATATTGGACTCACATAAACCATTGGAGAATGACGAACCATATGAAGATGTCCAAAGTTTAGAAAGAAGTGTGTTCTCAGATGCTAAGGAGATTGGACTCGACCAGAAACCAAGTCATTTTCTTACCCATGCACATCCAAATTCTGCATCATCATAAGACTGGTCTGAACTCAAGGCGCCATCTCTGGATTTGAAACCGCTTCCCAAAGGGCCGAGGTACGATTTTCTTGGACCTAACTCCACTTATCCTATCATAGTGAATGATGAGTTGCATTTGCTGTTGACTGAATTGAGAAAGTTTAAGAGATCCATAAGGTATTCATTAGATGACATCAAGGGAATATCACCTAGTCTATGCACTCATAGAATTAACCTTGAAAATGAATCTTACTCTAGCATTGAACCTCAAAGAAGATTAAATCCTAATTTGAAAGAAGTGGTGAAGAAGGAAATTCTTAAGTTGTTAGATGCTGGTGTTATCTATCCTATCTCAGATAGTACTTGGATATCACCAGTTCATCGTGTCCCTAAAAGGGGAGGAATCACTATTGTGAAAACGATAGGGATGGATTAGTACCAAATCGAACCATCACTGGTCATAGAATGTGCATCAATTATAGGAAGTTGAATGCTGTATCTAGAAAAGATCACTTCCCATTGTCTTTCATAGATCAAATGTTAGAACGGCTAGCGAATCATCATTACTACTGTTTTCTTGATGGGTATAATGGATTATTTCAAATCCATATTCACCCTCAAGATCAAGAAAAAACCACTTTCACATGTCCTTACAATGCTTTTGCATATAGAAGAATGCCGTTTGGCCTTTGCAATGCACCTGCTACCTTTCAGAGATGCATGACTTCAATCTTTTCATATTTAATCGAGGAGATTTTTGAGGTATTCATGGATGATTTTTCCGTTTATGGCTCTTACTTCTCCTCCTGATTGTTTAACTTGTGCAGGGTACTCGCCAGGTGCGAGGAAACAAGCATGGTTCTGAATTGGGAAAAGTGCCATTTCATGGTGAGGGAAAGAATTGTCTTAGGGCACAAGATTTTTGAGAAATGAATAGAAGTGGGCAAGGAAATGATTGACATGATCATGCAACTGCAACTTCTAGGGACAGTAAAAGATGTCATGTGTTTTATGGGGCATGCAGGGTTTCACAGAAGATTCATCAAGGATTTTTCAAAGATAGGCAGGCCCTCAACAAGGCTGTTGTGCACAAAAATTGAGTTTAACTTCGACTCTGAATGTCTGTAAGCTTTCTAGTACATCAAAGAAGCCCTGATATCTACCCCAATAGTTCAAGCTCCAAACTGGGATTACCCATTTGAGATCATGTGTGATGCGTCTAATTATGCAGTTGGAGCTGTTTTGGGAAGAAAATAGACAAGAAGGTGCATGTAATCTACTATGAAAGTAGAACAATAGATGAAGCTCAAGAAAAGTATGCCACAATAGAGAAAGAGTTGCTTGCAGTTGTCTTCGCATTTGAAAAATTGAGAAGCTACTTGGTTGGTTCAAAGGTTATAGTCTACACGGATCATGCATCACTAATGTATATCTATGGGAAGAAGGACACTAAACCAAGGTTATTGAGATGGATCCTATTATTGCAGGAATTCAATATGGAGATAGTAGACAAGAAGGGGATCTATAATGGAGTAGCAGATCATTTGTATAGAATGAGGATTGATGATTCAGTTCCAATTGATGATTCTATGCCTGAAGAACAACTCATGATGATTCACACTTGTGCCTTTGTAGAAGAAGAAGTGGTAACCACAAGAACAACACCTTGGCATGCGGATTTGATTAACTTCAAGTTTTTTGGAGCAATACCTGAAGACTTAAATGCTTACAAGAAGAAGAAGTTCCTGAGTGATGTAAATCATTACTATTGGGATGACCCTTTTCTCTACAAGAAAGGTCTGGATGGATTATTCAGAAGGTGTATTGCTAAAGATGAAGTGAGAGGAGTTCTGGAACATGCTCTCGGAATCGAGAAAGACGTGGATTATCTGTTTAAATTGGCCAATATTGATACATTCATGGAAAATCATCCTGATGCTTTCCAAGATGAGACTTGTTATTTTCTAGCAACTCTTCAGATTCATCAGGGTGACTAAGACTCCTCGGGATACATCACGTTTCAGTAAGGGGAGATGAATATCAACTCATAATTTCCAAATTGGATCATCTATTTGGATTCCCATCAGGAGATGACACAATCCAAGATTTTGCTAAAAACGAGCTTGATGCACTATGGAAAACCATCAGGTTCGGTGAGTATGGTTCAAGCATATCGAAAAGTGCAAGTATACGAAACCCAATGGTGAGATACTTCCACAAATCCGTTGCTAACACCATGTTTGGGAGAGAAATAACTGGGAGGGTAAATGAAGGCGGATTAGGAATGATCAACTTGGCACTAAAGTCTACTCTGAAGCGCACTTTTGATGGTCGGCTGATGTGTGGCGACCGAGATAACGCGAGCCTTTCTTGCGTTTTGATCAACCACCTACTGGGTATAAATATTGGGCAAGGACGCTACATAGAATATGGAAATGAGGTGACTTGACCATTGGAGGAGTTGTGACTTCTATACTCAAAGCTTGCAAGGTCCCTCTACATTCTGAACGTCATCCAGCAAGGTGGATAGATCTAAACTATTTAAAGAAGGAAAATATTTGAAGGACCAAAGGAGAAGAAGTTGTACAAATTCATCCATCCACATTTAGGGTAATCACGATTGTTGCTCCCAAACACTTCCATCACCACTGTCAGGAAGGGAGAAAACATCAACTTCCAACTAAATGAGGATGTCCTATACTACTCAGAGGATGTAACAGCTGCTGGAGTGGCTGCTAATATAGCTGCTGAGGGCACACATGCTTTAGGTGACATAGAGATGGAGGAACCTGAATGTTACTACTTTGAAGAAGCTCCGAAAACCAAGAAGGGAAAAACCTTGGCAGAAGCTCACAAGAACATTGGCCTGCTCCAAAATTGGCAGAAGTTCCAGGACAGGTACATCAAGAGATCATTCAAGGACTTGACAATCCAAATCAAGTATCTCACTGCAAATGTCAGCAAAGCAAGCTCTTTTGGGCGACATCAGTCTCTCCTGTGAGAACCGAGATTTGCACTGTTGATTTCCGTTAGTTACAAAAATCAGAGAACTCTAACTTTCCAGAGATCTCGGATTTCTGTGAGTCAAACACGAACTAAATCAGAATACAAATGATAAATAATAAACGTATGATTTTAAGGACCAAATAGGGAAAAAGAGGTTTCTTATTCCGAATCTGCGTATGAACGTGATACAACAGGTGATAGCTACGTGAGCTGTTGGCGAGTTCCATAGTACGAAAACCTAAGACTAGTAAACCTAATCGAGTCACAGCTCGCTAACAAAATCAGAAAAACAATCTAAAGCCCTAAGTATTTATGGGGCAGAGAGAGTTACACGTACCTTGAACCATCTCTTAATATTTCTTATATAGGCTTCAGGATTGATCCGTCTTCCGTTCCTCTGCGGAAATCTTCCTTTCTTGATTGATTCTTCTGCACAAATCTTCCTTTTCTGGATTTATTCCATTTCTTCTTGTTTTGCAGGACAAGATTCTACGGTCACTATGCTTGGGCTCAATTATTTTCTTTAATCTTAAGTGGGCTGCTATCGTGTTTTAGGCTTCGTTGGGCTATTTCACGGTTTAGGAAATTTTTACAGTTTAGGAATTTTTACGGTTCTTGTCGAGAAAACAAACTTTTGTGCAACGATATGATCGAAACCTTTGTGGAAATGTTATTCCGATTGCGTAAATGAGAAAACATCAAAGTCTAAGTCGATTGCAAGTGTCCTATACGATTGAGTAATATGATATGATTTCACGATCTTTTCACGAGTCGCTGGAAGTCATCGTACGAAAAGAACGAGTTTTACGATTTTATCGTAAAACCCTAACGAAAGCTCAAAACGATACAAAACAAGAGATGATTCGTCTGGAATGATACGAAGAACATATACGATTCATCTCGCCAACTGGCGAGATGAATTTCTTGTCCGAATTCATCTTGCCAGTTGTCGAGGTGAATTTTCTGATTCATCTTGCCAACTGGCAAGATGAATTTTTTTTCCGAATTCATCCCGCCAGTTGGCTAGATGAATTCTCCGATTCATATCTCCAACTGGAGAGATGAATTTCTTGTTCGAATTCATCTCGCCAGTTGGCTAGATGAATTCTCTATCGCCAACTGGCGAGATGAATTTCTTGTCTGAATTCATCTCACCAGTTGGCGAGATGAATTTCTTGTCCGAATTAATCTCGCCAGTTGGCAATTCTACGATTGTTGTCCGATTCTTCTGTAATATATTCTTTATGGTCTTTCGGAAGTATCGGGGATTGTTACTTTGATGGGGGTTATTCGACTACTACAGTTTGATGTTCGGATCGTGTGATTAATATTTCCATGATAGTTTTTAGACATTGATTTTGTCGTGACCGTTTTAACCCCAACATCCCCCCCAAGGTGCTCTCACAAGAAACTATTCCACCACCACAAGTCCAAGGCAACCAAGAAAGGTGCAACCACCCTGACATTTCTCTTATGAACCCTACACGACCCAAAGGAAGAGGAGGCAAAATTACACAAAGCAAAACTTTGGAGCTGATAGCAGGCTGGGTTCTGAACTGCTCCAACACGAAGCATCAAGCTCTTTTCCAGCCTACACTACGAAGATCATAAACTCCCACAATTCCTCCTTCTTCAACCCAAACTAAGGTCCATAGTAGAGTTAAAGACAATAGCTGTAGCAGTGAAAGCTGTCGTTCCTGTCATCTATCTCAAAAACGACCATTGTCTGATCCATTGCATTTTCATTTGTGTTTGTTTTCTGTTTATGTGTGTTTATGTGTTTGTTTTCTATCTATCTCCTAAACTTTCCTGAAAATNAGGTGGGGGGGGGGGGGGGAGGGTTTAGGAATCATCTAATGAAATTTGTGTTTTTTCTCTTAAAATCCATCATGCATATCATCTAAGACATTAAAAAATCAGAATTTTTTTTCGAAAATAAATTTAAAAATAGAGTGTTCATGTAGTTGCATTAGCTTGTTAGGATTGTATTTATGTTTGTCAATTGCACTTGCATAGGAAACTAGGATGATAACAACCTTGTAAATGTGCTGCTTCATTAGATGATGTCGATGTCCTGGTTATTTGTTATCTAATGCACCATCTTTGAATTTGAACTAAGGCTGCACCATGCTCTAAATCTATGATTGCATGATCTATTCTTAATTGAAACATGTTGTGATCTGATGCTTTTCTCTATCTATTTGCACCTGAACTTGATTTATAATTATCATGTCTATGCATTGGATTTTGAACTCATAGATACAATATACATACTTGGGTTTTCTTCTACCATTCTACTACTCTTGCTAATCCAAGTAGTTTCCCCTCCTTGAACCTAGATTTCTTTCAAACCATGTATCTATTAATGAGTGGAATTTCTTTTATGTAATGAGCTTGACAGAAAGTGTTAGGTTAGAACCGACAAGAATATAATTTCATGTAGCTTTAGTTCATGATTTTTGGACTAGATAGGATTAGGTGAGATTTAATTCTGGTATTTGGGGGTAATGGAAAAAGGAAAGAACAGTTTGGGAATGATGATGATAGTGCTCTAGTTTTACTGTTGAGGTGTCTTGCTGTCTAGAAAGAGAAAACAAAAGGAAAAATGGTTAGGAACTTTTAGGAGAGTAAAGAGCATAAAAACAATATGATCTAGTAAGGATTTGGGCATTGCAATAAAAATATATGGTTGGTGCAAAAGAAAATAAAGGGGGAAAAGCCTAGATTTTCTTCATGTGTAAGAAGAAAGAAAAGTGAACCTGGCACCATCCGAAAGAAACCAATCCACTAGAAACCATCAAAAGAAACCTCTCCTATTTTTTTTTTTAAAAAGAGAAGAAGCAAAGGAAATGAGAACCACAAAATTGTCTTTGGGCTATAAAGGATAGAAATAGGATCTCCTACTGGTTTAGAATTAGGAAAATTCTTAGCTTCTATGTTATGGGGTAGATGGGATTCTATTCTTGTATGCATCGATTGGTTCCTACATTTAGCATTATGCTAAAGCTCATTCCCTTCTGAGTGATCCCTGTAATGAAAATGTTGACCACTGTATGAAGGGACCAACTTTGTCTCTTAACCTGACCCTAAACCAAATTAGTTCAATGAAGGTGCATAGCTTGATCCATAGCTTCTGATTAATGAATGTTAAAGGGATACGTGGATTTGAATGTATGTGGAGATTAGAACTGATATGAATTATGGTTTGATGAGTATGACTAAAGTTTTTAAGTAGAATGAGATTACTTTGCATTCTAGAATTAGTAACTTGGACACTGACATTCTTTAGTTTATCAGCATGTTTTGGTTATGAGTTCCCATTTTCAAACTTCTCTTCCAAGCTCATGAATTACTTGCTTGAGGGCGAGCAATGATTTAGTTTAGGGGAGTTGATGTCTCTGCATTTTACATGTTTTATGAATTCATTTATCATCATTTTAGGTTTTTTATGTTATCAATAGGTTGCATTAGTAGAGTTACTTAGCAACTTTGCATGTTTAGGACAATTTCGCATTAGCGTTGCACATATGTTGCATTTTGGAGATTTTCAGGTACTTTGTGAACTTTAGAAACATTATGGACAAGTTGAAGAAGGAATAGTAAAAGCACAAGCCAAGGACAAGCCAAGAAAAGTTGCTACTTGATCACCATCCAGCCATCAGAACTCGATTAGATGCTGCAGCCAAGCCGAGACATTTAGCTCGATCAGGACTCGATCAAGTGTCGTGACCGGCCAAGTCTCGTGCAAAAGTCAATCAGCCGGCTCTACCATGCCAATGCTGCATCCAACTCGATCAGATCTTGATCAGAGTTGCGGACAAGTACCATGCACAGTTCGAGAATGGAAACCAATTTCATCTTACTTAAAAACCTTAGCCATACTCATCAAATTTTTATTCAGATCAGTTCCAACCTAAACAATGCATTCAAATCCATTTATCTTTAACATTCATTAAACAAAAACCATGGATCAAGCTATGCACATTCATTGAAGTCATATGGCTAAAGGACTGGTTAAGAGACAAAAATGGTCCCTTCATGCATTGGTTATCATTTCAGAACATGGATCATTCAAAAGAGAATGAGCTTTAGCAGAATGCTAAAGGTAAGAACACTTAGATGCATACAAGAATGAAATCCCATCTACCCAAAATCATACCCTTTTAAGCTCAAAGTAATCTTCATGGTTCACATTTTCCTTTCCCATCTTTTCTTTTACAAATCTCAGGAGATGTTTCTTTCTTTGTCAACTTCTAGCGGATTGGAACTTTTATAACTTTAGCATCTTTGGTTTCTATTCCTTTTCATTTTTCATTAACTTCTTAGGTCTTTGCCCTTTTTTATCATTTTCTTTTTCAGTTTTTGCACACACCATGCTTTCATATCATTTCCCCCCAAATCTTTTACTATACTATTTTGTTTTCTTTTCTTTTTCTTTCCTCTCCTAAGAATTCGTAACCGTTTCCTTTTCGTTTACCAGTTTTTCAACATGTTTTCTTTTTTTTCAACCCAACCCCAATACCCAGAATCAAACCCACCTAGTCCTATCTAGTCCAAAAAGCGTGAACTAGAACTACATGAAATTTCATTCCTGTATGTTCAAACCTAACACTTTCTATCAAGCTTATTCCATGAAAAATACTTAACAGTTAATAATAGATAAATGACTTGAAAGAAGGCTAAGTTCAAGGGTGGCGAGTCTATTTGGATTAACAAGAGTGGTGAAACGGTAGAAGATAATCCAAATATGTATATACTACCCATGAGTTCAAATCCAGTGCATAAACATGATAATTAAATGTCAAGTTCATGTTCCAATAAGTAGAGATGAATTTCATTTCACAACATGCTTCAGAAAAGAAAAGATCATGCAATTTCACATTCTAAGTATGGTTCAGTCTTAGTTCAAACTTAATCGAAATGCATTAGACAACTAATAATTAGGGCATTGATACTATCTAATGAAGCATCACATTTACAAGGTAGTTATCATCCTAATTTCCCATGAAAGTGCAATTGACAAACATAAACTCAATCCTAACAAGCTGATGCAACTACATGATCACTCTGTTTTTTTAGAAAACAATTTTCGAAAAAATTCAGATTTTTATGGTTTTCACGGGTTTTCTATGCCTTAGATGTTATGCATAATTCAAGTTTAGGAAAAGAAACACAAACTTCATTAGATGGTTCCTAAACCCTCCCCAAAACTTAAATTACACAGTCTCTTTTGTAATTCAAATTTTCAAGAGAGTTCAAGAGATATACAGAAAACAAACATATAAACACACATAAACAGAAAACAAACACGAAAGGAAATGCAACAGATTAGATAATGGTCGTATGGAGATGGACCTCAGTACGGGACGATGAAGGAGGAGGTGTGAGTGTCCATGGTCTCCGCAGTGTAAGTTGGGACAGAGCTTGATGCATAGTTCAGATAATCAAAACCGAGTTTCTAAGCAAACTTTCAGAACATAATTTCAAAGAGTTGAGGAAGTAAAACTATAGAAACATAACCAAATTTCTGATAAAAAAAACCAAGTTGCAAAGTTTCAAAGAATTTAGGTTTAGGAACCAAAACCAAAATATATCAGAAGGGTTAAGAGTTAAAGTACTAAAAATTGAGTGATTTGCCTTTAAAAATTTTGGTGAAAAATCAGTAG
>OVBE01008605.1:0-16989 GCA_900406425.1 Iberis pinnata | reverse complement strand
CTATTATCACTACTTCGACAATGATAGTATAATAGGAATTGATATGTTCTGAAACCGAAAAATCCTACTATCAACCACCACCTAACTAACGAGATACTTTCTACTCCAGATCTCAAGTCAATCAAACCATTAAATCATTTCAACTAGCTCTCAAATTTTAATTAAGTATAGATAAGTGCATTGTCACTTATGGGGTATCGATCAATGTGCATAAATACCTTTTCTATCAAAGCGCTCATACCAAACAGAGCATCAATCTGACTTCTGATCCTGACCCTTTTCCCCTCTTTCTTACTTCTCTTTTTTTCTTTTCTTTTCTTACTGCTTTTTTTTTCCTTCGCGTAAATGCGCTTTTTTTTTCCTTCGCATAATTGCGCTTTTTATTTTCTTTTCTTAGCAGACAATTTCATGGGATGAGGAAACAGACTTCGAGGTCCATTGTTCAATCCTTTTTTTACCGTTTTTTTGTTTATATTGAAGGGAAAGAGAGAAAGGATCTGGATCATACTAAAAGAACTTGTCAGTTTTACAGAGAACTGAAGAGCAACGTACCTAGCTTTCAAAGTATAACCAACACCATAATCAAAATAACTTAAGATCAAATTAAGTCATATCCAAACAGAGCAAGCATCAAATCATCAACAATCCAAAAGACCAGAACTTTCAAAAGCATATAAATCATTCAATGGAGTTCCAATCCTAAACGCAACAGTTAACCTAAGTCAGTAATCAAATAGAAATCAATACTAAACTCACACTAGACTAATAATCATCACATATTCTGGTCATTGTTCCTTCCACTCGACTAGACTCGACTAAATCAAAAACGAAAAATTTTGAAAAATTTCGTTAATATGACGAAACATCCAAAAAGACACAAAACATGGTTAGTAGCTATATACCCTCCCCCAGACCTACTTTACACCATCCCGGTGTGAAAATAAATCCAAGAGAAGGAATAAGACCAGACTAAAGAAAATTAACAAATACTTGAGTTCAAAGTAAATGTCGGAACTTACCTGAACAGGAGAACGAGCAATTTGAACCTCCGGGTAGAACTTGATATTTCCTCAATCATAAAGAAATCAAAAATAAAAATAAATAAGTTAGTAAAGTAAAACTAAACTGACTCAAAACCAAAAATAACTAATTTAAAACACCAATTAGTGGGTTGTCTCCCACTCAGCGCTTGTTTAACGTCACGAGCTTGACGACCTTACCTATTAAGTCGGAGTAGTGTTAGCATCGAGAGATGCTCCATAACAAGGTCCAAGAGTGGACATTGTCAACTTTAGAACTTTCCCCATTACATTCTTCGCCACATCGGTTCCCTTATCCTTTATCTCTAAGGTAAAGAAGGCTCTAACCTTTGAGAATGGCTTTGAAGTGCCTTTGCTCTTCACCTTATACTCGACCGCATCTCCATCTATTTCCTGAGAGATCATAAGTTCACATGCTCCTTGCTTTTGACCTTTGGGAGTTCATTCCTTGTTGATACTTGAGATTCTCTATTCCAGACTTCTTTAATCTCACTCTTAAGATGAGGTTTGATATGAGATTCATGATCCATTGTTTCTTCCTTGACATTGTGATTCTGGATGCTCCTTTAAGAGGGTCTGCTGGGTAGAAATACCTCTTCTTCACTTTGGTAAGGGAGATACGCTGATTAGGCATATCAACTACAACTCCTACATATGCTAGAAAAGGTCTACCCATAACTAGTGGCATATCTGAATCCCCATTCATCTCCAAGATATGGAAATCAACAGGAAATAGACAACCTCCAACTTGTACCAGCAAATTAGATATCAATCTAGTCGAAGTTATAGTGGATTCATCAACAAGCTGAAAGGACGTCTTAGATGGTTTAATACCTGAGATTCCCAATTTCTCTGCAACAGCCTTTGACATGACACTCACATTAACACATGTATCGCAGAGTGAGTCCTTGAATTCCACCTCATTGATAAAAAATGAATTATAAATTCTCCAGGATCTTGCATCTTTTGAAGTCTTCTTGGTGGATTCGGTCGCTAACCTATCATCTCACTATCCTCAAAATCATGTCTAGAATTTTTGGGCTCAACCGGGTACGGAACCTTGTGTTTATATGCTCGAATCACAATGTCAGCCTTCTAGGAAGGGGGATCGATCAATCCCTGAAAGGATCGACCGATCTATTTTTTTTGAATTCTTGTACGATGGATTGATCGATCCAACTAAGATTGATCGATCCAACTAGGATTGATCGATCCAACTAGGATTGATCGATCTATTTTATTGGAGCTTCCTGTTTGTTTTGGATCGATCAATCCAGGTATAGGGATCGAACGGTCCATTTTTACGAGTCTCCATATTTATTCCAAATCGATCAATCTAGGTGTAGGGATCTATCGATCTCTGATCTCTAGCTTTTTTCGCATTGTCGGATCGATCGCACCCATAGGTTATCTATCGATCTCAGCCTCTGCATCTTTTTGGACTCTTTTTTTTCATTACGATGGAAAAAATCTGCAGTCTCTTTGCCAATTTCTAATGCTTTATTACCCTTATCAACATCTTCATTCAATTCAGCAACTATAAACTTGCAATACCCCTTTGGATTGACTTCAACTTTCCCAGGGAGAACACCAGCTTGTTTCTTTATAGCTTATGAAGTTTGAGCTACTTGTAGATCGAGTTTCTTCACATGATTGGATAATGACTCAAATTGGTTGTTTAAGTCATTGTACATGCTATCTATCTTGACATTGATGTTCCTTTCAGATTGTTTCTGACCTTCCAAGATTTTTTTGAGCATCAATTCCATCTTTTTGTCTTGTTGAGGTGGGGCTAATTGTTGAAATGCAGGCTGAAATAGTTGTGGAAAACCGCCTGAGTTGGAGTTCTGCACAAAGTTCCTATTCTGGTTTCCTTGAAAACCACTTCCACATGTATTTATACCAAAAGATCTTCCAAAATTTTGCACAAAGGACTACTTTTGAGGTGGGTAAACTTGATATTGGGGATTTTACATTAGTCCTTCTCTAAGAGAGATTAGCCTTGATGAACCATGGGTTGAAACCTTGATTGAAGACTCTCTGACCTTGGCTATTGACATAGCTCACTTCTTCTACATTTTCAGGCTCTTTGATAGCAAGGCAATCTGCTTCAATCTTCTCTACATTTTCAGTAAAACTAACATGTTTCTGGTTTTGGCTCTTGAGAAGTTGAGTAATAAGTCCTTTTACCTCTGTAAATTCAGAATATTCTGAACTAGATGATCTTCTTCTTCTATCATAGTCAGGACAGTGATTGTTGTTACTTGCAGCGAGATTGTCAATCAGCTTATATGCTTCATTCACAGGTTTAGTCATAAAGTCACCATTGCTTGTTGTATCAAGAGAGAGAGATGATACTTTTGATCGATACCTCTTTAGAAGGTGTTGACGAGATTCAGCTCAAAGAAGCCATGATGAGGACAATCGCGAAGGTATTCCTTGAATATGTCCCATGCTTCGAAGAAAGACTCTACGGGACCTTGCTAAAATTGAGAAATCTTGTTTCTCAGGTTATTGGTCCTTGTAGTTGGGTAGAAGTGGCTCAAGAACTTGGATTTCAGTCATCCCAAGTTTTAATGGAGTTGTGTGGTAGAGATTTTAACCACCTTAGGGATTTATCTGCAAGTGAATGATTGAAGAGCTTGCAATGTGTGAAATCCTTAGAGACTCCATTGAGTTGAACGGTGCCACATATATCTTCAAAGCTGTCGATATGGTCCATCAGGTGCTCAGTGGCCAATCCATGAAATTGGTTTTTCCTGAGTAACTGGACAAGCTGGATAGGGAACTAATAGTCTTGTCTCTGAGGTTAACAAGGATGAAGAGCATTCCTATTAGCGATAAAGGCTTCAGGATTGTTAAAATCTCCTATTATAACCCTATTTTGTTGTTGTTGATTGAAAATGCTTGAGGATCTCCAATGACGATGTAATTTTTCCCAATCAGTGGATTTTGATTACCATTAGCTCCTTGTTGTCCTTGCATCACTTGATTGTCGTTTCCTACTTATTGTTCTTGCGGCACTGGATTCTCGTTTCTTCCCGGTTGGTTGACCAACTGCTGTAATTGTTGTAATCCAGGTTGAGGATTCTGGATGTTTTGCCCTACAGGAGGATTTTGGTTGTTCGGATCTTCGGGAAAGACCGGATTATTAAGATTGACGTTATCTCCCAATTGTGTTGGATGAGCTTGCATTTCTTCTTGCCTTTCGGTTTGAGCGTTATAAATTCAAGAGTTATGCATTACTGGGGCTGAGTAATTCCTTAAATTTATTATATCGTCGGATCATACACCTGTAAGAACGAATTCAAGAATAAAGAAACGCGATTAGTGCTAAAAATAAATATCTTAAACTAGATTCTAAATAAAACTTAAAAGACACAATTGGTCCCTAACAACAGTGCCAAAAATCTGATAGGCTTAAATCATAATTCTATACTACAGAGAACATATATTTATAGCATAGATAGGGTCGATTTCTCACAGAGACCAGATAGTACGACTTTCAGTTTTATGTAAGATTTAGCTAAGACAGAAAAAAGAGTGGTTGTTTTCGAATGATTGCAAATAATAGCAGTAATTAAAATCTGATCTAAATCAATAAACTAAAGCGTCAGGCGTTAGCGAATTCCACATGTATTCAGGTTTGAAGCTCAGGTTAACATGCATGAATTGATAATGAAAATAGTTATCAACATGAAATACATAATTAGATTAATCTCCTCTCAGAGTATTAAGCCCTATGTTTGAATAGTCAAATATAAACTCTCGCATGTCTAATAATTCAATCAAGCATTAAGTTCAGATTCAATTGTTCATAGATATTCAAGACAACACTCTCGCTAAGCAAGAACATCTACTCATCTAGACTAGATCAGATCCCTAAACTAATTCTCTTTGCATTTATTAATCTAAGATCAATGAATTAGTTAGCTACACTAATTCATGCATTAAGAACAAATCCAGACTAAGAACCTAATAGATTCAATCCATTATGTTTAACCCTAACTATCAAGCCTGGTTTCCCTGGGCAACCCCTAAAACTTAACAAGGCGACTACTCAGACATGGCTAAGCAATCAGAAAACATAATAGAAGAAAGCATATTTCAAAAAAAAAAAAAAATCAATAATTAAAAAAAAAAACATAAAAGAAAAAGTTCATAATTCTGCTTCAAATACAAGGTTGGGATTTGTCTCTCTGTAAAAGCTCTAGGAAATAAAATAAGCGATAATGAAAATAACACAAAGCCTAGAGCTTTTATAGTTCTAAAAATAAGGAAATAAAATAAAACCAATAAGGAAAATATTGATAAGGCTTGAGGTCATAGTTGTAAATTTTGAAGATTTTCATTCATTATCGGCACAAGGATCGATCGATCTCTTTTCACGTTCTGCACATGCTTCTTATGCGAGACACTTGACCAGTCTTCAGTAAAATTGCCTTAACTTTTTGACTGAACCAATGAATTGACTTCAAACCACTTCCATATGAAAGCTAACTCACGTGGTCATCTTGTTTACAAATTTCATCTCCATCCATCCATGGTAACATCTTCAAACATTGGAAAACTTCTGAAATTTCTGCCGGATTCTACATCTGCATATGCCAATTTGCATCCAAAACTTCCTGTACACCTAGAATCATGAAAATATATCAAAATTACAAGGAAAACACTCGGATAATTCCAAATAGCAAGTATAAATACCCACTATAAGACATTATAACCGAATAATATCAGCAGCACCCGAACTGACCATACACATAAGCCAGATGAAACAAGGCAAGGATAACGACAAGATGAAGGGATGAGATTTACCATGCCAGAGAGAGTTGCAGTCGGGGCAGCACCTACGACGGCAAGCCGCTTTACCAGTGAAGAAGTCCAACCCGCGAGCAAAGGTCTCGACAAGGGTAAACAGTTGAGGCAGTCGTGACAATGGGTGATAAGACGCAGCCGAGGAAAGGGGTGAGGAAGCTGGGCGAAACGGCAGTCAGAGACACTATCGCCCGATCTGACGTTGAAGCCAATACGCCGGAGAGAGGAAGCTTCCCCTATGAGAATCAGTGAGCAGAGAGAGTCCCGAGCACTAAGCCGAGCTACCGGACAAGAACTAGGGTTGAAAAGTGTGGTGGTCGGGGAAGAGAACGTGTTCGATTGATTTATCACATAGCTTAGAGCACCTCCAACCATTAAACTCTTGATGGGATGCTTAAAAAAAATTTAATAATATTTTAATAAATTAAGAAACTCATAGGGGTTCTTAAAAAAATATATATTTAAAAGACACTATAGTTTACATATTACAAATAATTAAAGTTGAAACATACATGAAATTCATATAATTAAGAAAATGAGTCGATACATAACCAAAAATTTCATATATTTTTTTGGTATTTCGTGTCAGAAATACCCGGAACCGACTTAGAACCAAAAATTTTGGATATTTTCCGGTTCCTTTAACATGGAACAGAACCGACCCGAAGCCGAACCAAATATTAAAAAGTATCGATTGAGTATTAGAATTTAGGATCCAAAGAACCGGAACAAACCGAATACCCGAAAGATCGGTTTTTGTTTTTTAAGTTCGGTTTTTGTGTTTGAAGTTTAGTTTATTCGGTTAATTTTCAGTTATTTTCCGGTTATTTTTGGTTTATTGGTAATTATCGGTTTCTCAGGTTTTTTTTAAAAAAATAAAAAATAAATCGATCGGTTATCGAACCGAAGTTGAAAATTCTTTTTGTGCCGATTAGGTTACTCTAATAGCTCGGTTCGGTTCGTGAAATCTTCGGCTCAGTTCGGAAAACTAGGTTCGGTTTTCTTTCACATCCCTACAAAAAACCATGAATCTAAGAAAAAAAAGAAAAAGAAAAAAAAACCCCACTCGATTTGCAAGAAAAAAAAAACAAAAAAAAAATCATTAAACCTAATGCCAACACGTAGCACTAAGTACCTAATTCTAAAAAATCTCTACAAAGGATCGATCCTTCTAAATTTTGATTTACTTTTTTATACATTTTTTGTTAAGATTCTGCTTAATACCTCCATTGGAGGTGGTCTTAGTCATCTAGAGCAAATGATTGGTTGTTTGTAAGACCAGCTCCATTAGCATATCTTAAGTGTTTCTTAAGGTGTATTATACTCTATTTAGAGAAAAAATTAAACATTTTAATTACAATTATACAAGGATCGAGTCTTATGCAAGATATTTAAGACCACTTAAGATATGCTAACGTGTCTGTTGCTAATTGGTCCGCGTGTTTTGAATTTTTTTTATTTTTTTTTATTTTCTCATTCGAGAAATCGAGAGGGTTTTCATCTTTGGAGAATACCAGGTGGCGACGAAGGCGATTTGTCTTCTCCGGCCAAAATCTGTGTGAAATCGTTGTAGGAGACAAAGTTTGAGACGGCGAGGCACACTATATCATCTGCATGAGCCGATTGGAGGCGTAAACAGGTTGGATGATGAAGCAATCACTGATGGAGACGATTGAACCGAATCGACTCCATTGGAGATGTACGCAGTTAATGGTACAAATTGTCTTCAACCTTTCTGTTTTGATTATAGTTTTTGTTTAGGTGTATGATATTGATTTGTGTGCTATTGCTTGTGTGATATTGTATGTGCTATTATAATTGATAGTTTGTGCTATTGTATATTGTTGTTCTGTTTTGGATCTTACTCTGAGTTTCTGTTTTGATTATACTTTATAGTTTGTGATATTTGTATATTTTTGTTCTGTGATTGTATCTTACTATGAGTTGCTATTTTGATTATAGTTTATTGTTTGTGCTATTGTATATTGTTGTTCTATGATTGTATCTTACTTTGAGTTTCTGTTTGATATTGATTGTGTGCAATTGCTTGTGTGATATTGGTTGCTTTATGTGTTGTTGTTCATATTAATCTGAGTTTATGTGTTGTTCATTGTAGGTTACAATGAAACGGAGGTTACATCCATAAGTTATTAGCTAGAGTGGTTGCAGTGGTTTCAATTCAAACCAGGTAGTCTGAAACAAAATGTAATACAAGTTAGGTGTATTTCTCTGCATTGGTTGTGTTAGTTGTGCTTACATGTATGTGAGTACTTGTGTTAGTTGTAGGTTAGTGGAAAAAGTAATGGCTAATCAATGCAAACCTTAATGCTAACTACCAAAACCTTTCTCTTGTCTATATAACTTAAAGGTGTCTAAAACTTAAACTAACCTAAATCCTTATTCTGTTTTAACTTATTACTAAACACCAAAACCTTAAGCATTAACATGGATCTGTATGATCCATGTTCCCAACCTGGTAAATTCACTGAGTTTCTGAACAACCAACAAAAATATGTGAATTTCATTCCCTCAAGTGTGGAACTGGTTCCACACTTTTCAAATCAAGTGAGAGAGAGTGTTGTGTTTGATGAAGAGGTAGTTGAGATCCGTAGAGAGGGGAGGAAATGGAATCCTAAAGAGGACATTTTGCTGTGTAGATCTTGGCTAAACACAAGCAAAGATATTGTGGTTGCCAATGAGCAAAAGCACAATGCTTTCTGGTCAAGGGTATGTGAATACTTCAACAACTCTCCAATCTTTTCTGGATATGCAAACAGAGAGCCTAGCCATTGCAAGCAGAGGTGGAAAAAAATAAATGAGGGTGTTTCTAAGTTTTTAAGATGTTATGCAATTGCATCTAGGCAGCAGAGTAATGGGCAAAATGAGTCGGATGTCTTGAGAGTAGCTTATGACATTTACTTTCAAGACAACAAATTCAAGTTCAACTTGGAACATTGTTGGATAGAGCTGAAGAATGATAAAAAATGGTGCTCTATTTCAACTGCCAAAGGTTGTGAAACTTCAAAGAAAAGGAAGATGGATGAGTCATGTTCCTCATACACAGTTGGAGAGTCAGAGGAGGTTCAGAACCCTCTTGGTGTCAAGGCATCTAAAGCCAAAGCCAGAAAGAGTGCAGCTAAGAAGGACAACATAGGAAGTGATTCCAGTTCTCTTTTGGCATTTCTGGGCATGTGGTCAATAAAGAAAGAAGACATAGCAGCCAAGGAGAGGATGTGTAAAGGAAAAATCCTTGTCAGCCTCCTAACCAAAACTGAACCACTAACTGATTTAGAAATCACTCTCAAGGATAAGCTAATCAATGAGATGCTATCTAATTAATAAACTCAACGTCAAGTCTCTGTTTGAGTGTCTGTTTAAGTTTAAGTGTATGTATATGTGTTGAAGTTTTAAGTTTTAAGTGTTTGTTTCATAGCTAAAGTCTCTGTTTATGTGTTTAAGTTTAAGTGTTGAAGTTTAAGTGTTGAAGTTTTAGTGTTGATGTTTTAAGTTTTAATTCTCTGTTTAATGTTTTAGTGTTGAATTTTTATGTTCTGTTCTGTCTAAGTGTAATGAAACTTATGAATGTTTAAGTGTCTTAACTTTTATTGTTCTAACTTTTAAGTGTTTTAGATCTGTGTGATGCATTAAGTCTCATGACAAGTAAATTTACTTTGTGTAGGCATCATGTAAGCTTTAATGGGGACGTAAAGGGCAAGGTAATGATCAAGGACAGCAAATCGTAGTAGTAAAAAGGTAAGGAAACAATACATGTGTGTCAAACTGTGTCAACTTCTGTGATGGATTGTAGTTTGTCATCTTTAGTGTATGTGTTTGTCAAGTTGTGTGTCTTGGATTGTATGTGGTGTATATGTTTATCCGTGACTTTAGAAACAGAGACTTTAACAATGGTTTGTTATGATTTGCATTAGGAAATACTTGCTGATTTGAATAGATGGGGACAATATATGTATGTTGTTGTTTTATGAATAAGTGTGTGAGTTTTAAGTGTGGTCTTTAAGTATGGTCTGTTTAAGTTTTAACTATTCTAAGTCTGGTCTTTAAGTATGTGTCTAAGTGTAAGTCTCTGTTTTAATGTAAGTAGGAGACAAATTGATGAGTTTTTAAGGTTTCAATTTCTATTGTTTTGTATTTGTTGTTATATAAAAGTGTATGATAACTAGTCTAATTGTAAGTGTTGTTATGTGTTTGATTTGCAATAGGTTTTTCATTGTAAGATGGGGACAAGGTGTGTGTCCATGATAATAGAAGATGATGTATATGATGTAAATTGTGTATTTTTATATGTATATGATGTAATTTGTGTCTTTTACCATATGTGTGTGTCAGTGACATTCAAAAAATTGTTGGCAATGAATTATTCCAAACATAACATTCAACTCTTCTTCTGTCACATTTTCTTCTTATATAACACTTATTCTATAAAAATGTATCACATTTTCTTCTTCTTCTTCTATAAAAACGTTTCACCTTGTCATGTCTTCTTCTTCTTACAATCTGTTTGATTTCAATGTCAATTCAATGAAGCTCTCGATGAAGCTTTCGACCAATGTCTCGATGAGCAAGTACAACAACAATTTGAACCGAATCCTAGACAAAAGAAAAAAACGAAGATATATAGAAAGTGACCGTGAGCAAGTCCATCTATGATTATGGAATGATTATTTTGGCGATGATGCAACATATCCACCTCATATATTCCGACGACGGTTTCAAATGAACAAACATTTGTTCATTCGAATAGTTGACCATTTACACTATGAGGCTCCATACTTCAAACAAAAGAGAGATGCTATCGGACGATTAGGTCTTTCCGGACTACAAAAATGTACCACGGCAATTCGTATTATGGCTTATGGTTGTGTGGGGATATGGTTGGCGAATATCTCCGGCTCGATGTAAGTACGACCTTTTTGTGTTTGGAAATTTTTTTTCGAAGGAATCATTTCTTTATTTGGGGATGAGTATTTGAGAACACCAACACCGGATGATCTAGAACGATTACTACATGTCGAAGAGGCTCGTGGATTTCCCGGGATGATAGGGAGCATCAACTGTATGCATTGGGAATGGAAGAACTGTCCCACCGCTTGGAAAGGACAATATACCCGTGGTTCCGGAAAACCAACGATTGTACTAGAGGCGGTAGCTTCACACGACCTATGGATTTGGCACGTCTTTTCGAGGTTCCAGGTACCTTTAACGATCTTAATGTTCTTGATCGATCACCGGTATTTGATGATGTTTTATATGGTCGAACTCCAAAAGTTAAATACTTTTCCAATGGACGCGAGTATCGTTTAACTTACTATCTAACTGATGGTATTTATCCTAAATGTGTCTCATTTATCCAATCCATTACACTTCCTCAAGATCCAAAGCATCGTTGTTTGCAACATATCAAGAAGTTGTTCGAAAAGATGTGGAACAGGCTTTCGGAGTCTTGCGATCTCGATTGGCCATCGTCAAAAACCCGGCACTTTTTTGGGATAAGGTAAAAATTGAGAAAATAATGAGAGCATGTATCATACTCCACAATATGATCGTAGAAGACGAACGAGATACATACAGTCATTCAGATTACTCAAAATTCAGTGAAGGAGACGAGATGAATGCTTCCGTCGATTATACGTTTTCAACGGATATGCCTACGAATGTCGCCAATGTGATGGCCACCCGATATCTACTTCGGGATAGAGAAAAACATGAGCAACTAAAAATGGATTTGGTGGAGCATCTATGACAACAATTCGGAACTGATTAATATTATAAACTTTGTATGATTCCGTTAAAAGTTTAAATTTCACTTTTGTAGTATGCTTTTATGAATCTATTTATCACTTTTAAAAAGTTTTCAATAAAAAAAAATATGTTTTGCGATTTTTTTTTTTAAGAACCGCTCGGATTCTACCAATGGACGGCAAAAACAATAAATACAACACAAATTTCTTAAGTGTATAAACTTGTGATTAAAAACTATTACAAAAATTACTTAAGAAATTTTTTACAGTTATGGTCTAAGATATGAAATATAAAATAAAGGTACACTATTCCACGTCAGTAACATGAAAGGGACAAAATATTAACATATAAAAGATATATGATATCTTGAGTTATAAGCCCATCAGAGATGGATTTTAATTTCTATTATTGAAAAGTAAAATATTCGACTATAGTATCGTTTTCTCTCTCTCTCTTAGTCTCCCCAAAAGCCTCAGCCGCAAAACCCTAATCTGCAGTTTTCGACTGGCGGCGGCGCCGTGCCTTTCTGGCGACCGCCGCCCTTTCTCTCTTTCCTTTAAAGCTTTTGTTTTTGGTGTTGTTGTCGCTGGTTTTTCCGAGTTGGTGAGGCTTCTCTCGGCTCTAGCTCCGGGACAAAGCAGATCTGGTGGTTTAGGGCGAGAAGAGACCCGGTGTAGGAGCGGTCACCGGTTCCCTGTGGTGACGGTCTCAGGCCGTTCCTCTCTCCTCCTTCTCTTGTTCTGATCATCCTCTCCGGTCGATCTGTGTAAGTCCCCTTTTGTTCTGTTTTTTGGCGGTTCAGAAGATCTTGGTTTGTGGTTGTTTAGTGTGGAGTTGGTTCTCTAGCCTCGGCTTGAAGAGTTGGTTTTTGGTTGTTTTGTGTGGTTGGTTGTCTCGGTTCAGTGGTTGTTTTGGTTGTTTAGGAGTGTTTGTTGTTTGTGGTTTTCGGTTCAAAGAAGATCAAGCAGCCTTTCTATCTGCCTCTTTCTGGGATTCGGTTGTAGGTGGGTTTCGGTGCTTGTGGGTACTTTGGTCGCGACGCCGGACTTCTTTAGTTAACGGTAGCTTCGAGCTAACGTCACTTCCTAGTTATCGATCATCGCTGGATTCTCCCAAGCTGTCTCCTCAGATCTCCGTGCTTTCGTCTTGTTCGCCTTGGCCTCAGCGTTAAGCGTGGGTTGGCATGTTTAGCTTAGGTGTGCTTGTTTCTTTTTAGTCTTTGAGGTTCTCGGTGTTGTAGTTTGGTTGCTACCTCTATGGAGTCTTGCTTCGCCGCTCTCCTTTTCAGCTTCTCGTATCTCCGCTTTTGGGCTCTATCGCAGTCTCGGCATCTATCCAGATCAAGTTCTTCATGGTCGTCGGAAAGACCTTACTTGTTCCTGGTCTCGGGTTCGGCATTGGGATGGCTTTCTTTATACAGGCTTGATTCCTGATGCAAAGCTTCATCTCTGTCAATCCTCTCGTTTCTTTGGCCGATCTTCTACGCTTTTGCTGTTTGGTTTCTGGAGTTTGTTCTCTCAAGCTGTTTTGGTTTGTTGGTTTGCTAGATTTTATTTTGGTTTAGTAATTAGTAGTTCTTTTTGGTATTTCACCTTGTGGCTCCGGAAGCATTTTTTGGCTTGCTGGCTTATGACTTGTGTACTAACTGTTGTATTTTGGGAGTTCCCATTATCCAACTTTCATGATGAAATAAAAAAAAAAAGCCCATCAGAGATGAACGTTTTAAAGGGTGAAGCAGAAGAAGCTTATGGGGATGGGGTTGATCATGATGAATCTAATTATTCTTAATGCTTAGTTGTCACATATTTACGGGAAGGAGAATTATTTTGGTACTTTTGAAGATTTGTGGGTTATCTATTGTAATGTTAGAATGATGCCAAGATGTTGACACTTTCTCATACTTAGTCTTTTAACAAAGATTAATCAAGCTTTAGAATTGAATGTTCTTTATATCAATTTACATGAATTACAAGAAAAAGAGGCTTTTTCAATGGAAATTCCGACGAAATAGACATAAAAACAATTATTTAAAATAAAACATTAGAATTCAATGCATAAATCCATATTTCTCACATGAATTAGAACAAAAGTATGAATCTACACTATCGGCGGAAACTTTAAGAAATGAAGGGAGGTTGCATCGAGAATAGCATCTAGAGCAACGTTTTCTACAGATAGAAGTATTGGGTACAATTATTTTATGTGGCCCTACTTGGGCCGGCAAGACGTACGAGAAGTCTCCTACTACGCAGGAGATATGCAACACAACTCCACAATCATTGCATGTATAGAACCATTTCTTTGGATTCACTTTTGTTTCGCATGCTTCGCACCAATATATACCACCATCCACAACGTTTTCACCATAAGACAAAGAAAGAGGATGATCGTCGTACCTTTCCCTCATTACAGTTTTTGGTAAAAGAGCGCACTTGAAGTCCAAGCTATAATCACACATGTCACAACTAAACATCATTCCTATGCCTCCATGTGCACTACAATACTTATAAGTTTCTTCGGTGTAATATAAAGGATGTGGATGACTTTCATGCTCAAACGGTTCTGAAATCGAACCGCATCGTACGTCAAGAATCTTGTCACTACCAGATTTGTACATGAAACCAGTGAACCTTGTATCACAAAGCGCACAACGATGTCTTTTGGCATTAGAAACTGCGTGTAGCGTAAAAGGTTGGTTGTGACACACATGTCGTTTCTTTAATGGAAGGTTCGCACATCTTTGGTGGAGAATATAATCGCATTGCTCACAACTATAGAAAGACTCTGAATGTATTTGAAACGCACATGCTTTGCAAAGTATGCTTTCCTTAAGAATCATATCATCTTTGTTGAGTCTTAGATTATGATGATGGCTAAAATGCTTTATTGTGGTATCATCTACCACTTGGAATGATGCAATTTCCTCTTCTTCTGGTGTTCCTTCTAGTTCAATTTTGTCCCATACATCTTTTCTTGTTGCACATCTTGAATGAACAACATAATTCAGACATTTTGAGCAAGAAAAAGCACCATAAAATCCATCTACTTTCTGGCGACAAACTCCACAATTCCAGTTCCCGTATCCAAGACGGCATGTGTAAAAGATACGATGATCATGACGATTTATGTTTATGACGCGGGGTAAATCGATACAATCTCGATGAATAATGAAATTGCATTTAAAACAACAATAAGGACTATTGTTACCTTTTGTCCCACAAGCATTGCAAGTAAACTCGATATGTCTTGGTAAAAGGTGAAGTTGATGTTCATGAGTCCTTGGGCTTGAAACACTAAGTGGTGGTGGATTTCTCACGCAACCTTTACAAATGGTGAAGTTACAAACATCACAATGGTGAAGTTTTTGATTAAGATCAATCCCACAAAGAAGGCATTGCTTGTTGGCGTAATCAGGTGCTTCACCTTTAAGATACTTGAGTGGGTGTTGGAGGTGAGAAGAATGGTAATCTTCTAGAGAGAAATTGGCGCAATTCACATGGAAGAAGAGTTTGCATTGGTGACATTCGTAATATTGCTCAAGTTTGAAAACTTTCGAGCTGCACACTTTGCAGTTTCTGGTAGTTTGAGACAACTCTAGATCCATTCCATTAGATAGTATAAGTGGATGCTCATGCGTGTTGGAATTTTCTAGAGTAAAGGGTGGGGTTGGTCTACTCGCACAACCCAAATCCAACTTGAAATCACAGCTCAAACAGAAGTAACCAATATCAAACCAAACTTGACACAAACTACAAATAGATGATTGAAATTTTCTTACAAGCTTCAAAGGATGGTCGGGATGAGAAGAGTGATTGATCTCCGGCAAGGACTCAGCACAATCTTTATGGAAAATTGTGTCACAACCCAACTCATTGCAACGATAGCCACCGTAAATGTAACCATGAGACCAGCAGCCTTTACATTGACCAAGAGAAATTCTAGTGAATGGTAACAAAGGATGGTTGTGAACAGGTAGCTCAACTTTCTCCATAGTGGTTCTTGAATTTCCAAGATCCAAGCTTTTCTTTAATGGGGTAATTTGGCAGTGTTTATAAAGTGTGTATCAAAAGTCTTCGTATAACTTCCTTTTATTTTAAGTTTTGGTGATTCACACGACCTTTAGAGGACAGCTAAGCATGATAAGGTTTAATTAATTTTATAACTATTCCAGATATTTATATGGTGCCAGATCTTTAGATCCACCTATCTTGTTATTTCAACTATTTTGACTCGTATTTAAAAGAAAAGAGACATGACAAAAATCAACGAGCACATTGCGTTTGTTTACCGATTATTTTTAGTCAAAAGTACTAACATGACCTATATTTTTCAATTAATTGTATACGTAATCCGAGATTATCGCGAATTACTGGAGATATCCCAATTTTTGTTTAACTACATTCTACCCCTCAGTCATGAAGAAACAAAAAAGAATAAAAAATCTGCGAGAATTTGAAATGCAGATTTTGTTTTGGTGTAGTTTTAATTTTGCCGATTTTTTTTTTGCCGATTTATTTTGCTCTGTTGATTTTTGTAGTCGCAGATTTTTCTCGCAGATTTGTTTGACTATTTGGCCGCAGATTTTCTGAAATCGTCGACGTCACCGCCGAAATGTCGACGTCACCACAGATTTGTCGTTCCATTATCGAGTTTCGCCCGCAGATGTGTGAATAACACTGGCGATTTTCTGTAATTGCCGATTTCTTTTTGCAGAGTTTTGCCGACGTTGGCGATCTCTGTGTGACTGTAGTTATATTTTTGACTGTTGAATTATTTTTTTAAATTGTTGATTTTTTTGTTGTCACCGCAGATTTCTGACTTTCCGAAATTGCCAGATTGACCCCGTTCTTTCGTGACTGTCGTTTTTTATTTAAAATCGGCAATGGCCGACGATTTTTTCCTCATGTGGCCGCCGATATTTTTTCTTACTGAACTGACCCTCACGTTACCGCAGATATGTTTTCCGCCGATTTCTCCTAATTCTTTGACCGCCGTTTTTATAAATCTGCGGTGTTTTGTTCTGTCGAGTTTTAAAAATCGTGGCCGATTGTTTTGGTTATATTCATGCGACGTCGTTTTTCACGGCCCATCACGGCCCATCCGGCCCATCCGGCCCATATGTTATGACCCATTGGGACAAAATCTGGGCCATATTAAATGACGTCGGTTTTCAAATTTCTTTTCTTATCAAGAATTTGTCTAAGTGGCTGAATAACACGGTGTCATTTTGGATAGTGTTGTCGACTTGTATTGATTATCCCCGATTTTTCAAAATACTCTGTTCGACTACCCATTAAACCCTAGTTAATGACTTGGAAATCGCAACCGTCCATTTACAACCTTTCAGTTCCTATATACATACTGCTTTGCC
>OVBE01008604.1:0-16989 GCA_900406425.1 Iberis pinnata | reverse complement strand
TTGTTTTCAGGTACCTGCTTAGCAGTGTATGAACCTGAGAAGCAGAGGACCAACTGGTAACTAGGAAGAGACGCTGATCCAACTGGGATCGTGAGACTCATGAGGTGGTGGTCATCAACTCGGGAGAAGAGCAGAGTTCAACCATCGTTCCAACAGAGGAACATGGCTCGAGAGAAGAGGTCCCTGCTGAGGAACAAATAACAAATGAAGATGTTTCTACTGGGGAACATCAACAAACAGAGAATGCTCTTGAGGAGCAACAAGAAGTTCTTGCTGTGGGAACAACTTCAGGGACAGGTGTCCCTGGCACCGACCTGACAACTCCACCACTTGCTCTTACTGGTGGAACTCGAACAGTCTCTCAAATTCTGGGAGAAATGACTGGGGATATAGATCTCGTAGATGGCGGTTTAGAGACCTTTGCCGAAGAGATTCCTCATAGGCGCACGTGGTGATGATGAGGATGCGGAAGAGGAGAAAGAAAAGGAGGATGAGGCTGCAAATCCTCAAGAGATCGAGGGGGAAGTTCCCAGTCGACAAGGCAAGACAACTCGCGGGGAAGCTGGGCATTCTCATTCACGCATAGGGGCCTGCCGTTTACGCAAGATAGGCAGGCGTGCACAGGTTTAGTGAACCGCCTTGGGGCCAACGGTCTGATCATCCGGACTGTAGATCGGCTGATGGCACCCGAAATTTATGAAGCTTTATCTCGGCAAGCTTGCCAGGTAGATCCTCTTCTTTTCTTTCTTCTTCTTTGTTGGTGAAATTGCATACATTATAACTCCCCATATTTGTTTGAGGTGCAGACTTTGGTGACGACCAATGAGCTCATCACCTTTTATGAAAACAAACTCTGAGCCTTGTCCGGTAATGAGGACGAGCTGGTTAGGCTGTCAAAGCTGGTCTACCAAGGCAAGAAGCGGATCGCCGAAGATCGGCTGAAGCTGAAACAACAAGAGGAGGTGATCAAACAAGTTGACTACCCAGGTAGCTGCCATAAAGAGGATGATAAGAGATATTGCGACATCTGCTACCAAAGACCTTGCCGCTCTGAGGGTTGAGCTCGAGGGCACCTACGAGTTTGCTATGGCAGATCTCGTTAATCAGCAAGCGGCCCGGGATCAAGCAGGTGCGGATTTCTTCGATCAGCGAGAAGCTTATGTTGCTCTTGAGAAGTTGCATGAGAGCAAGATGAAAAGGCTCCGACTCTCCCAAGCTTCACAAGTCGTGTTAGCGCGGCGAGAGACTCAGGTTGAGTGTGCAATAAAGCTTAAGAAGCTTCAACGCCATGTGGAGGACCAAGACAAGGCCGATCCTATCATCCAGTCCTATTCCCAAGCCAAAGGGACCTTGGAATATGTTCAGATCATAGTGGCAGAAGGCGGTGTGGTGCCTGCCAAGCTGATGGCGTAGCTTGAAGCAGATGTAGAGAAGTACAAGGTGTAGTATGATGAATTAGATATAATGGATTTGACATCTGACGACTTCTGCTTCTAACCTCCGTTTGACGAGCATGGTTTGAATCTAATTCGGTCTGCTCCGGGAGATCTCAACGCTTCCGCCGAGGTTCAACCTGCTACTCCAGCGATGCCGATGGTGTAGCTGTTCCTTTGGATCAGCTTTCACGGTTTTCTTAGGGTTGGGGTCGCTCTGCCTTGTACCTCTTGTGTTCCTTTGGGGTAGTTTTTGGTTTTTCTTAGGATTAGGATCTGCCTTGTTTGTCGGCGGTCCCGCTGTCTTTTAGAAGGATGCATGTTTCTTGATTGGTTTTTCTGTTAGATTATCGTTATTTTCGTTACGAACCGTGTAATGTTGGTACCTTTTGATAATGGAAATAGAGCCGTAGCTCGGTGAAATTTTTTTTTTGCACTTTATCGTGTTTCACATTTCTAACTCGGTGAATGTGCCTATCTTAGTTGACACTTTAATAAAAAAGCTTTGATCTCGTTATATCGGTTGGTTGTGAACCGGAGTTCGGCTCTTTAATTAAAAAAAATATGTGGCTAAGGTATAAATAAATGTTTCTCTAGTCCTTGTGCGAACTGAACATTCACCCGATCAAAAGCCGAAAAGAGGCGAACTACAGATCGTCCTTTCTGACAAGTGATCTATCGCCAAAAACTTTAGTTTTGTCAAATACTCTCGGTTGGAGTACACGAGTCGGAACTTGTATTTTAGGTGAGTCTTATGCTCGAACGTTGTAACTTTGCACACGCCCAATACTCGTCTTTAGGAATACGCGAGTTGGAGCTTGGATTTTAAATGGAGACTTAAGCTCGAACGTTGTGACTTTGCACGTGTTCAGTACTCATCTTAAGGAGTACGCGAGACGGATCTCAGCTTTGTTAATGGTCTTTGGAGCCATGACGAGAAAACTTTGATCTCGCCGACATTCCCATCTAGCGTAGGATATGTGCGAGTCGTGGCTCGGCTTTTGCTCTCTTTTTTTGTTTAGAAATGTTTGGTATGTTGGAGGTTTTTAAAGGTATTTGGTACGTTTAGATATGTCAATACTGTAAAAGGTTCCGAGATTGATTCAGAGATCGTTAAACATGTGGTCAAAATAGTTTTTATTAATTGAAATAGCTGCACCCAGAGGGTTGCCTACGTACCCTGATAACACGGATCAAGCCATGTCGTAGTTCACGGTACAATGGAACCTAAAAATAAAATATCTTGAGTTTAGTAGCATTCTGCGAGTTTGGGATTGGTGTTTCATCTTTAGCTGTCAGTTCGTACACTTCTGGTTTGACTATCTTGGACACTTTGTATGGGCTTTCCCACTGAGCTCCCAGTTTACCTGCATTTTCTTCTGTTGTGTTCTCGTAGGTCATGCGTAAGACTAGGTCTCCTACTTTGAACCTTCTCTACTTCACGCCTTTATTGTAGTATCGCCTTGTAGCTTGTAGCTTGTTGATATGCGTTTATCCGTATCAGCGCCCTCTCTCGTATTTCCTCAACATCGTCAAAATGAGTCAAGTAGCATTGTGTTGTTGGTGGCTTCGTTCTCCGGCAACTTGTTTTGGTGTAGACTGAATACTGCCGCTTCGGATGGAGCTAAAGCTTCAATTTCGTGAGCTAAAGTCAAAGGGGTCTGATTGGTGGATTGCCGAGGTGTAGTTCGGTAGGACCATAAGACACCTTCTAGTTCGTCGATCCAGAGTCCCTTCTTAGAATCGAGACGTTTCTTCAGTCTGTCAACTATGGATTTGTTGATGGCTTCGGCCTGCCCATTCGCCTGTGGGTACCTCGGCGTAGAGTGGTTTAGTCGGATATTCCACCTAGAACATGAGTAATAAGTAATTTGTTAGTGTTAAATAACGCATTTTGGTTAATGATGCGACTGGTTCGCCGTCCACCTGTCATAAAATGATTTTACTATTTTTGCATAGAAATTGGTGTCGTTGTCAGTCAGGATTTTGTACGGGATGACGTGCCGGCAGATTATATTTTTCCATATGAAATCATGTACCTGCAATACTCATACAACGTAGGTCATTAACGACCCTGTGTATAGAAGTCATTTTACCGAACTGGAAGTTTGTGGTGTTTAAGACATGAAACATGTTTGGCCTTGACCGCCGTATATGATTCCGCTTCTACCCATTTGGTGAAGTAGTCAGTTATTACCAGCAGGAACTTGTTCTTGTTTGTTGCAATTAGGAAAGGTCCTACCACGTCCATTCCCCACTTCATGAATGGGTAGGGGTTTGCCGAAGCGTTTAGCGGTTTGGTGGGTGCATGATTCATCGATCTGTGTCGTTGGCACGTCTCGCATCGTTTGGCGAATTCCTGGCTATCGTGCAGCATCAGCGGCCAGTAGTGTCTGTGCTTCTTTATTCTTAATGCTAGGTAGCGTCCGCTAGAATGACTCCCGCCAGCTCCTTCATGAAGCTCGGCAAGGACTTGATGCACATCGTCTCCGTGTATGCATCGTAGCAGGATTCCTGAAGCGGATCGTTTGTACAGTTTTCCATCTACAATGGTGTATCTCATGGCTTTGACTCGAAGTCGTCATGCTACCCATTTGTCTTATGGTTCTTTTCCTGTAACAATTTAATCTGCTATTTCGGTGCGGCAGTAAGGTTTGCCTTGCTCGCCTTGCTCCTGATCAAAAGAGATTAGTTCGTCGATGGCGTGAGCTATCATGGTAGTGATGCTTGGTGAGGTTATGTACTCCATAGGGATAGTTCGCTTCAATTCAAGCTCGTTAGTGGATGCCATGTTGGACAATGAATTGGCGAGCTGGTTCTTGTTTCTCGGGATTTTGGTGAGCTCGAAACTGTGGAACTCGCCTGATTTCTCCCGGACCATCTGGTGATATTGTAGCATCCGATTATTCTTTGCGGCATATTCTCCATTGAATTGGCTAGTAACGAGTTAGGAGTCGTAGAAAGCATGTATGCGCAAGGCGCTGAGATTTTTGGCGAGTCGCAATCAGCTATTAGTGCTTCATATTCTGCTTCGTTGTTGGATGCTTTGAATTTGAACTTGAAAGCATGTTCGAGTATCTCTCCGGTGGGTGACTCGACTCGGACACCTGCACCTGCCCCTTGTTTCCTTCTTGAACCATCAACATACAGGTTCCATGTTTTTGGTGGGGGTGTGCTATCTGCTACATGTGGGATCTCAGCTATGAAGTCGGTGAGGACTTGGGATTTGGAACATGTACGATTTTGATATTCCACGTCGTATTCGCTGAGCTCGACTGTCCATTTAGTTGACCTGCCGGACTGATTTGGGCTATAGAGTATGGTGCAAAGCGGCTGGGTACTGAGTACCACGATGGTATGTGATTGGAAGTAGGGTTGTAGTTTTTGGGCTGCATATACCACTGCTAAAGCTATCTTTTCAATGGTCAGGTATTGCGTCTCGGCATCGTTTAGTGACTTGCTGACGTAGAAGATTGGTTTTTGCTTGCCTTGGTTTTCTTTTACGAGGACGCCGCTGACGGCTACCTCGGAGACTGCGACATACATGTAGAGGATTTTTCCGTCTTCTGGTTTGGCAAGCATCGGGGGACATGTTAAGTATAATTTGAGCTCGTCAAAAGCGACCCGGCATCTTTGATCCCATTCGAAGCACTTATTTCCTTTGAGGATCTGGTAAAAGGGTAGACGTTTGTCAATGGATCGGGAGATGAATCTGTTCAGCATGGCGATGCGACCTGTAAGATTTTGTACTTCTTTTTTTTCCCTTGGTGCTGGCAGGTTAAGGATAGCTCCTATCTGCTTGGGGTTTGCTTCAATCCCTCTCTTAGTTACTATGTACCCTAGAAATTCGCCTGATGTGACTCTGAAGGTACACTTAGCTGGATTAAGTTTCATTCTATAGAGGTTGAGCGTTTCGAAACATTTCTCAAGGTGTTGTATGTGGTCTTCCGCTTCGGCATATTTAACTAGCATGTCGTCGATGTAAACTTCCATGGACTTGCCGATCTCGTTAGCGAACATTTTGTTCACCAGGTGCTGGTAGGTAGCTCTTGCGTTTTTGAGCCGGAAAGGCATTACCTTGTAGCAGTAGGTTCCCCTGTCCGTGATGAAGGCCATTTTTTCCCGATCGGCGTGGTGCATCATAATCTAGTTGTATCCTGAAAAGGCATCCATAAAAGACAGGTGCTCGTTACCTGCTGTGGCTTCTACCAATCTATCTATGTGCGGTAAGGGAAAACTATCCTTGGGACATGCCTTGTTGAGGTCAGTGAAGTCGACGCATACGCGCCATTTTCTGTTCTTCTTTATAACGATGACTGGATTGGCCAGCCATTATGGCTATCTGACTTCAGCGATTGAGCCAGCTTTAAGGAGTTTTGCTACCTCGTCATTGCAGCCTGAGAGCGTTTTATTCCTAGTTTGTGATGTTTTTGCTTTATCGGCTTGTAGGTTGGGTCGATGTTTAGTTCGTGGCAGGTGATTGATGGGTCGATTCCCTTCATGTCATCCATGGTCCAGGCGAAAGTGATGGCATTCTTCTTTAGTAGCGAGATTAATCTGGCTTTGATATTTTCGGCCAGCTCCTTCCTGATTCTTGTAGTTCGATTCGGGTGCTCGGCATGAATACTGACTTGTTCGACTTTGTCTAGCTCTAGTGTAGAGTTATAGGTTGGCAGAAGACTTTTGGTTTTATCCGACACCTGCAAGGTTCACGTACGGTGTTCTATCAGGAAACATGTCCGAGCTACGCGTTGATTTCCCCTAATCGTCCACGTTCCCCTGCCTGTTGGGAATTTGATGCATTGGTGATAGGTTGATACCACTGCCTTCATGGAAGAAATCCATGGTGTACCTAAGATTACGTTGAACGCCAAGTCCCGTTCCATTACGACGAATTTGACCATTTAGGTGGAACCTCCAGCCTGAACAGGAAACTTGGTCATTCCATTTGAAGAAACAGTTTCGCCACTGAAACATGTGAGTGTTTTGCTACCGTCTTTGATTAGGTCGGTGCTACTTCCCATGTTATCAAGCGTTCTTATAAAAATGATATCCACCAAGCTACATGTATCAATAAGTATTCTAGCTACCTCTGTGTTCGCGATGACCAGCTCGATAACTAGGAAGTCGTTATGAGGTTGACTCAGTCCTTTTAGGTCGGCATCCCTGAACTTAAGCGGTTGGGAGGTCGATGTGATGTCCGTTTGTTCTTTTTTTGCAGTGATAGCTTGTCGTTCAGAGTTCCAGATAGATCTTACAGAGTCATTGCAGGAGGTTAAGCCAACCATGATCACATTGACTCGTCTTCTTGGTAGTGACCCATCTGTGGCTCGATCGTTTGGGCTACGATCTCGAGTTCGGGTGGGAGGTGCCATATCGTTGTTGCTATACGAGCTTTTTTCCCAAAATGTGCTGACTTGGTGAGCCTTGTCCTTTGTGGTTGAATTATGCCACGAGTTCCCACCTCGTCTTCGATCTTTGTATATACTTCTATTAGTGTTAATCTCGCCGTCCTGAAACTTTTTTAACAAGATAGCCTGCAAGTGACGACAATCGGCGGTTTTGTGCCCACTTCGTTTATGAAAATCAAAGTATGCTTCCGGGTCATCGTCGGCAGGTGGAGATTCCTCTGTGGTCTTCCCACTTTCAGTGATCACGTAGGTTGCGTGACCTCCCCTGTCTCTTGAATAGTGCTGCCTAGGTTCCCGGGGAATCTTGTCCCTATCTCGGCTCGGTTTTGGGATGTGGTGTTTCTTGGACATCGCACCATGCTCTTCCTCTATTTCAATGAACTTGTTGGCTCTATGGAGTGCGTCTTCTAATGTTTGTACTGGATTGATGAGTAACTCGTCCTTGAACCTTGACTTAAACCACAGGGCTTTCCGTAGAGCAGCGATTGCTCCTTCATCGTTAATTACTATCCGAGCTACGACTCCCTTGAACTTTTCAATGAAGTCTTTTAGTGATTCGCCCTCCTGTTGAGACAGTGTCCATAGGTTGGTTGTCGAAGCTTTCTTCGCAATGTACATTGAGTAGTGCTTGATGAATACGGTTGAGAGTTGCTGGAAGTTTTTGATGGTTCCAAGTTCTAGACGGGAGAACCAATCCAACGCCGATCATGATAAGTTTTCAACAAAGAGTTGGCACAAACCTGCATCTCGTTCCTCTGCGGAAAACTGAGCTCGTGCCATTGCGATTGTGAAAGCTGTCAGGTACTGGACCAGGTCACTCCTTCCATCATATCCTGTGAACTAGATTTTTGGAGAGTGCCGAACTGAGACATCGGTGACCTTTCTGGAGATGGGTTCCTTTGCGTCTCTTCTATAGCAAGAAGAATGTTAGGAGCCGAGCTGGTGGCTTGGTGTACCTGCGAGCTCATCAATTTTAATTGTTCGCGAATATTTTGGATTTCAGAATCCTCAGTTGTGCTTCTGAATCTTGCTGCGTTAATGTAATCAGGTTGGCCCCGGTGTCCACATGCCGTCTCGGGTGTCTGATGGGAAGCCCCGAACAGATCTCGTTTCACTGTGTGTGCATCCCTTTCTCCTGTGGAGGCGGTGATACCTTCCAACCGTGCCCTCAGGTTCTAAGATTCTGCTATGAGTTTAGCGGTTTCTGTCTTCTGCTCACTCATCTGGTTTAATATGTCATGCATGGTGATTTTGGGGGCATCATCTTCATGGTATGATCCTATTATCTCAATTCGATCGTCTCTGTTTCCCGCATTCGCGGTAGCTCCGTCTGGTGCTTTTTCGATTGATCCCGTGGTCATTGTTTTGATTGATTATTCTTGCAAGAGAGATTATAAGATCGTCCAGCTATGTCCCCACAGACGGCGCAAACTGTTGAATCAAGACTTAACAATTATGTTAGGTCTTTGATCTTGTGGGTTAAAGCTTAGGTGATCTCAAGAAGAATATCATCTATCTTTTGGGGTAATTACATGGGTATTTATACTAAGAATACATGTTTAAAAACCCTAATTACATGTTTTAACCTAATGGGCTTCAAGCTGGAAAGCTCTGCTCGTCAGATTGACCCAATTTAGCTTCAGGCCTTCTAGATCGCCTTTGATTCCTCAAATCGTCGCCCATTTGGACCTTCATCTGAAATAGGCTTTTGGGCGGATGCTAAACCTGATACCAACAACAAATAATCAGTAAATATGAGTTTGACTTTGCATGTGTGTTGGTGTCTCTGGAAATTAATTGTTTCTATTTGATTTAACCGGCAATGCTATTGGTTTAATAATAATTGTGTATACGGTTTGTTTTGGTTTATTGGAAACCAAGTCATTTAAAAATTGTATTCTTCTAATTTCTTTATGAGATTCAATTTGATTCGATCAAAGTTTAATTTTAATTCGTATATAAATAAATAACTGATATTTAAGTTAATTAAATAAATTAACTTAATTATTTGATCCTAAGTATATATAAGATATATATATTAATTATATTTTAATAATTTATATTAGATATAAATTTAAATATAATTAAATTGGGTATAAGTTATTCTTCGGTTAATGTTAAGTATTTTGATGTCTTCTTAATCTTGTTTATTGTCAAAATTTAAACTTTTGTATGGCGGGTCTGTCAAAACAGCAGTCTACAATTATTTGAAAGTGAGACAAATAGTGACAATCAAAACTTTAATCATTGTGTGGCGGGTCTGCCAAAGCAGCGGTCCATGATGGTTTAAGTATTTGATAAGTAATTGTTACTATGTGAAATAAGATTGGTTTACTTGACTAGGCTATTAAAACGGTTTTGGGCTTAGAGGCATAGGGTTGGATAAGACATAAGATGTCATCCTCCACCAAGAATTATATTGGATATAATTAGCAATGGAGTTGGTTACCTAAATATCTAGACATTCAGGGGCGGAGCCAAAGCTCACTTGGATTCTAGTGAAATATGGATCTTGGATCACTAAACTCTTTTGAGGAATTTTTGAGTTTAGTGGAAGTTTTCTTAAACGTTAAGAATTCTCAGAATTCATGAACATCATATTAATTTTGCTTTGCTTTTCTTTTCTTTCTTGACAGTTATGTCAAACCCTCACAATTCCTATTCATTGCAATATGTCCTTGAGAAGGATAAACTGAATTAATCAAACTTCCTAAATTCTTTTGGAGATCTGGAAAGGAAGAAAACATTTGATGCTTATTCTTCTGGTATCTATGTTATAGAAGTAAATGTTACTACTTCTAACTCTACTCTATGGGCATTAGATATCGGTTGTGGTGCTCACATTTGCGTGAATGTAAAAGGACAGGAAACCAGTATATTTTTGGAGGAATGACAAGTTGAACTTCGTGTGACTAATGGAGAAAAAGTTGCTGCATTAGCTATAGGAACATATAAAATGTCCTTACCTTCAGGCATGATTTTAGAACTTAAGAATTGTTACTATGTTCCTGCTATAAACAAAGATATCATCTCAATTCCATGCTTGGACATTGAAGATTTTGAAACATAAATTCGAGTCCTTCGAAAATTTCAAGGAATTTTAGAATGAAGTACAAAATCAACTTGGAAAAACGATTAAAACCCTACGATCAGATCGTGGAGGTGAATATCTAAGTCAAGCTTTCGGTGATCATCTAAGAGAATGTGGAATTGTTTCACAACTCACTCCACCGGGAGCGCCATAATGGAATGGTGTCTCAGAAAAGAGAAATCGAACTTTATTGGATATGGTTCGATCAATGATGAGTCACAGAGATCTTCTATTATCCTTTTAGGGATATGCTTTAGAAACTGATGCGTTTACGCTAAACAAAATTCCATCAAAATCAGTGACAAATACTCCATATGAGATATGGACTGGAAAAGTTCCTAATTTGTCTTTTCTTAAGATTTGGGGTTGTGATGCTTATGTTAAACGTATGTTTACAAATAAGCTTGGACCCAAATCTGATAAATGTTTCTTTGTAGGTTATCCTAAAGAGACCAAAGGTTATTACTTCTACAATCCCACCAAGAAAAAAGTGTTTGTTGCTCGGAATGGTGTCTTTCTCGAAAGAGAATTTCTATCGAAAAGAACCAGTGGGAGTAAAATAATACTCGAAGAAGTTCAAGAACAACAAGAGGATGTTCCAATTTTCTAAGAAGAACATCAATTGGATCTACGAAGAATCGTAGAAACTACACCTATTGAACCTGAGGTGCGTAGGTCTGAAAGGAACCGTCAAGAGCCCAATAGATTTGGGGATTGGGTGACGGATCCTCGTGATCTATTAATTATAGAAAGTGATGAAGCTACATCTTACAAGGAAGCATTGATGGACCCCGATTCCGAAAAAAGGTTAAAGGCCATGAAATCTGAAATGGAATCCATGTTAGTTGACAAAGTATGGACTTTTGTTTATTTGCCTGATGGTGTTAAAGCTTTTGAGTGCAAATGGATTTTCAATAAGAAAATTGACATGGATGGTAATATACATATATACAAAGCTAGATTGGTAGCTAAATGTTTCACACAAATTCATGGTATTGACTATGATGAAACTTACTCTCCAGTCGTGATGCTTAAGTCCATTCGGATTCTCCTAGCAACTGCTGCATATCATGATTATGAGATATGGCAAATGGATGTGAAAAAAAATTTCCTTAATGGAAATCTCGAAGAGGATGTGTATATGACACAACCCGAAGGTTTCACAGTTCATGAGAGTGCTGGGAAGGTATGCAAGCTTCACCGTTCCATTAATGGATTGAAGCAAACATCTCGGAGTTGGAATTTTGTTTTAATAAAGCAATCAAAGAGTTTGATTTCATTAGAAGTGAAGAAGAACCATGTGTTTACAAGAAGTCTAGTGGGAGTGCTGTTTTTTCTGGTATTGTATGTAGATGACATACTGCTCATTGGAAATGACATTCGTTTACTTCATTCAATTAAGACTTGGTTAGGAATTTGTTTCTCGATGAAAGACATGAGAGTAGCCGCATATATTCTTGAAATAAGGATCTATAGAGTTAGATTAAAAAGCTTATTGGACTACGTCAGGATACATATATTGATAAGGTCTTACATAAGTTCAAGATGTATGATTCCAAGAAAGGTTTTCTGCCAGTGTCTCATGGCATACTTCTTAGCAAGATTCAGTGTCCTTCGACACATGATGAACGAGAATGTATAAGAAAAATTCCTTATGAATATGCTATAGGATCTATCATGTATGCCATGTTATGCACTCGCCCAAATGTTGTATGTGCTTTGAGCATGACGAACATATACCAGTTTGATCCAGGTGAAAGTCATTGAATAGCAGTCAAGAACATCCTTAAGTACTTGAGAAGAACTAAGGATAAATTCTTGGTCTATGGAGGAAGTGAGGAACATGTTGTGAGTGGTTTCACATATGCCAGCTTTTAGTCAGACAAAGATGATTTTCGATCATAGTTTTTGCCTCAATAGAGGAGATGTGAAGATTAGAAAGGTTTCAACGGATGCAAATGTTGTTAATCATGTGACTAAACTCCTTTGCAAACTGGGCATGAGAGTCACACTGCTGCAATGGAAATTAGATTTATAAAGATGTGATCTTTATTCTAGTGGGAGTTTTTTTTATGATGTTCATGATTACATACATTTGATATGTTTTTCAAATTAATGAAATTTGTTTCAATGTTATTTTCTTATTTGATAATTTTATAATAGTACCAAAATAATTTATATTATTCTTATAGATCATCAAGTACGTGACTTGATCTTGAAACTCTATAAGTGAAAGGTAATATAAATTAAGTAAGATCTATAGTCAAAAGTTATTATAATGGGACATTAATAACTATAAGTGACTAGTATGTGAGGTGACTGATGACTAAGTTTCGTGGAGTCACTAATATGTAGTATTAAATTCAATCACATAGGTATGTGTTGGAGAACACAATATCTGACTGACCCGCTATGAGAACTCTACAAGATTGTTATATGAGTGTCATAAGAGTTTCTCATAACAACTATAGAGTATAGTACTTTGACCTGAGTTCGTCATGATTTCTTACACGTGGATTAGTGCACTTTGACCTTGTCAAACTGTCATCCATAAAAGGTGATTATATAAAGGCATTGATTAGGTGTATTATAAAGTGTGAGAAACAGGGATGGAACAAGATGAAATTTGTCCCTTCCATATAACTGGAGATAAATATCTCAAGGCCTAACGAAGATTTGATACTGAAAAATGCGTGGCCGCGCTCAAACGAGGTGAATGACAGTCGTTTGTTTAGTCAGTATAAATCGGAGTTCGATAAACGTGATCTAGCTAAATAAGGATGACATTGTTTCTTGACTTATGCTGAGATCGTGATATAGAGACAAAAGGATATATGAATAGATGATTCCAGTACAAGTGGGAGATTGTTGGGAATGTCCTTAAATCTTTTTGTATTTACTCTAGATAAAGTTGTAGTGTCAAGGTTTGACAATTATATAATATTAGGTGGTTATAATGTTTTGCTAGAGACCGCTTATAATCTATGGTTTACGAATTCATTGCTAATATTATATAATCTTACATGGTCACACACCTAAGCAAACTGGATTAATGATATACTGAGTTTTAATAATATAATATATATTTTACATAAGATATAAAAATATATATACAATGTAATGTGCATATTGTATATATATATATATTGCTTAAGGTTAATATGTAAACATATTAATTAATATATATATAGAGGTTGCTTAAGGTTAATCTAAGAAAGAAAGAAAAACCCTAGAGAAAAAAAAACAGAGACGAATAGTTCGTCGCGACGACTCTTTAAAGATTTGATCTCGTAAGGTATTAGCATACCGATTTCCATCCAATTTGTGTGCGTGTGGATACAGGTCGAGGCACGACACTTGGAATGCTTAGAAACTTCGACTAGTTTTGTTAACTTTTCCGCTGTGTAATTACAAGGTATGTTTTATACCTTATGATTTAAATCTATTTCAGAATTTGTACGAATCTAAGAATTATAATTCGTTAGATATGTTTATAAAGCGTTATAAATTGTTACAATTTCCAGCACTCGTTTCTTGTAAAATTTTGAGAGTTTATAGTGGCTATTAGTGGTTTTCATGTACTCAGTTTACTATTTTCATGACGGGCTTTATCGATAGTAAATTTTCCCATAAGACATTGTTTATATTATACAGATTCTAGATGAATCATCGTATATAATAATATCAAATATATATTTTGGTTAATTTGTGTTTTGGATAAAATAAAAAGGATCCGTAGAGAGAGAAGAAGAAAGTGGACGTTTTGGACCTTCTTCATAGCATAGCATAGCATAGCTGGTTTGCTGGTGACTTAGCTTGGAGAGCCGAGGATGAGGTTTGAATTCGATTGGAGGCGATGAAGACTGTAAGCAACCGTGAAGAATTGGCCGATGAAAATCAACCAATCTTAGAAAAAAGGAGTCTTGCTTTATACTCTCTTTTTCTCAATGTCAACTTTGTCCAGGTGGTCACCAACTAACTAAGAGACGACTATTTTAGGCCAAAAAAAAGCTTGTTGATCTCTTCTCAATGTCTCAGAAGCCAGCAACAGCTCGATTTTGTAGAACAAGTCAGTAATCTCAATCGATACAGATAAAAGTCAACTCCTTCCTCATTGATGTCGGCAATTGGATTACCAAACTTGTGTTGTAGGCAGGAGAGACGATGATGCAGTACTGTTTAGATGCATTGAAGCACTGTTGCATTTTTTTCTTGACTTGTTGTGATTCTGATCTTCACGCACACTCCAAGGGTCTTCAGAATCCTCAGGATGTTGCTAGAGGCACTGTTTGTATGTCGTCTCTACTTTTGACTTTATACTTGTCTCAAAAACTCAATCATTATTATGTACCAAAAATTGCAGTTACTGTAAATGAGATTGAAGCTCTTTACGAAATGTTCAAGAGCATCAGCAGAGGCGCCCTTATCGACAAGGTATTGCTTGCCACTATTAGTTCGTTCTATCTATCTATCTCGGCGCTAATTGATTACCACTAGCATCGATCCTTTTGCAGGAACAGTTTCTGTTGGTACTATTTAAGACCAACAAGAAGACAAGCCTTTTTGCTGATAGGGTAAAAGAAAAAACACAGAAGCCTTTTTGCTAATGCAGGTTATAAGCTAACTCATATTTCAAACTTTGTAGGTGTTTGACTTGTTCGATACCAAGCTTACTGGAATCTTGGATTTTGAAGCTTTTGCTCGTGCTCTTTCTGTCTTTCACCCCAAGGCTCAACTTGAGGATAAGATTGACTGTAAGTGGTACAGATTTGGTCTCTTTGAGTCTTAATCATTTTTCAATCTTTGGTATGATCCTTTTTACCTGTGCAGTTTCTTTCAAGCTGTATGATCTGAAGCAGCAAGGGTATATAGAGAGAGAAGAGGTACAGTTAAGGAGCATATTACTATATGTATTGTTTATTCGTTTCTCTTATCATTCTGTTGATGTGAAGTTGAAGCAAATGGTGGTGGCGACTCTAGCGGAATCTGGGATGAACCTTGCTGATAGTGTGATAGAGAGCATCATAGACAAGGTGGGGATGGATATTGAGGCTTCTCATCATCTTTTATTATTATATAATAACAAAGATATGATTTGGTGTATAGACATTTGAAGAAGCTGATAGTAAACTTGATGGAAAGATTGATAAGGAAGAATGGCAGAGTCTTGTTTTTCGACATCCGTCTCTGTTACAGAACATGACCATTCAACATCTCAAGTAAAGCCTACATCACCTTCTTGTCTTTTTTATCGGTGGAGCCTAACAACTTTTACATGTTTGTTTTTGTGCAGAGATATAACGAAGACGTTTCCAAATTTTGTGTTTCACACTATAGTGCCAGACAATCCATCTGAATGATGACGGATTTGATTTTGGATTGCATATTGTTTCTATGTCTAAAATTGGTTCTTTACCCTACTAGGCTACTACGTTCACTCCAACCTAACTTTGTCTCACCTTGTTTTTCTTTTTCCAACTCAATACACTGCACTCATTGTTTAATCTTGATTTTTGGATCCTTTAGGTATAAATTTGGTTTATCTTTCTTTTGTCCAAAGTGTCTTCTTCGATGCTATTTATAAATCTATAATACATTACAACCATTCATCTCGAAATCTAACGAGTTTTTGGCTGTTCATTTCTATGGGCTGAGATCCAATTGATTATGGGCCGAGCTCACTCTAGCCCATCTTGATTATAGATAGAGTTTGTACTCAGTCCATGTCGGGCCCGCGTCGCTCATTTTTGATTCGGTCTATAGCTTCCATTAGGCTTCTGTTCTTGTAGCGTTCACTATTTGTAATACAACATTTTTTTGTGCAAAACTGATTCATTCATTACATGACGATAAGCGTTGTCGTACCCGATAAATACAAAGGACTTGTAGCTACATAGCCAAAAGGATAGACAAACAAAATAACAAAAAAATGATAAGAAAAAATAAAGCTCTCGAAGATGAACACCTTGAATCGATGTTCAATCTGCTTCAATTTTCCAATCGGAAGAAGGTCTCCTTCAATGGTGACAATGACTAAGGGTCAATACCTTCTAATTTTGCCACAACGAACCTCGCTTCATCTGTATATTTTTTAACAATCCGATTCCCAAAATACTAGAGAGATTAAAGACATGCCAAAGCTTCAGGTTTTTCGATCCACAAAACTTTACCTCTTTGAAAGAGGAAAGTTGATGGAGGTGTGATTCTCTCCGGAAAGGAGAAGGATACAAGTGATCTTTCTCGGCTTAGACAGAAGAAAATTGTTAAAGACTTCTTTACAATGGAAGAGTTTAAGAAATCATGTTCCTCAAAGATCGAATGATTTATACATGATAACCCTAGATCAAAGAAAACACCAAAACATAACCGAGAAGACATATGACCTAAATTGATGGAACATGTCAATTCCTTCTCACCATCACAAGAACTGTCCAACAATTTGTTTTTGAGGTATAAACCTTTGAAATTACAATACTTTGTACGAGACCAAATAATTTAAGGTATGATCCTTGAATTTTTTTTGAAATGGGATAAAAAAACTTGAACTTTGACCCAAATCTTATGAGGCATAACCTTTGAGATAAAGGTGAAAGCGTTGTGGTTTCGATAGCTGCGATGGTCTTAGTAAAGCTTGAAAAAATCGATGCGTCTAATTTCTATGAACTTCTTCTTCCTTCTGCAATAGCGTACAAGAGTTGAAAAAGGATTTTGGTGCGAGAGAAGCAAATATGATTTTTACCAATCGCCAGAATTTTCACATAGCAGAAGAAGTCCTCGTTCAAAACATAGGGGAACTTGACCTAATTTGTACAACATTCAGCGTCAGAGCAAGTCACTGTCCGCGTCCGGATATTGCGTACATAGTTGGAATGTTGGAAAANTGGGCAGATATTTAAGCAATTCGGGTATAGACCAGTTAAAAGCAGCCAAAAGGGTCATAAGATACCTATAGAGAACAAAAGGATATATGCTCATGTATCAGAAATCAGAACTTTTTGAGATCATTAGGTATTCTGATTCTGATTTTGGTGGATGCCAAGATAGTAGAAAGCCT
>OVBE01008603.1:0-16990 GCA_900406425.1 Iberis pinnata | reverse complement strand
CTACCTAAATGGATCCAGAAAAAGGTATAAAAACGAGTGAAAATGCGAGTATATCACTCAACCGAATTGTGGCGGTTTGCTTTCAAATTGTGGCACATACCATTTGACACCACTTATGGTTTCCCCAGCTTTCCACGATCCATCTAAAAAACACCGATCCACCGAACTTGGTGGATTCTCCGTTGTTTGGCTCCTCTCCCGTCTTGGAGTCGTTAATTCTAAACCTTGTCCTCGATTTGCTGAGAATCATTGCTCCATCTCCGTAGAAGTGAGGTCTACAATATCCATTGGCGTCCAATCATGGTTTTAAAGCATTTTGCGTTCCTTGCTTTCCATATATACCATATCAACCAAGGGAACAACTGAAAAGTCGTCTGCAAATTTGTTTTCTGTATACCTGATATTACATATCCGATATTTTCGAACAACTTATCTGTTGGGAAAACCCCCAACGGTGTTGGAATTTGCGACAAGGCCCAACTCTGTTTCGCAGGGGGACAGGTGAACAAGGCATGATTTATGGTCTCCTAACTCGAGCCACAACGAGCACAAACATCATCCGCTCTCATATTTCGTTGTATAAGCTGTTCGTTCACAGCGACTGCCCCTGACAGAACTTGCGAGAGGAAAAATTTCAACTTCGCCGGAGCGGAGAGCTTCCACACTGCAGCACTCAAAGGGGCTGAAGAAGGCAAGACCATCCAATCATTAGTACAACTTTCTTGTAAAGTTAGAGCTAATTCATATCCCGATTTAACCGTATAACATCTGGATTTCGTATAAAACCAGCAGAACCGATCCTGTATTAACGGGGAAGGTCGAATGGCCATTATCGCTGAGATATCTTCACTGCAGACCAGCGCCCGAAGGAGAGGTACATTCCACTGACTTGTATTAGGTATCAGTAGGTCAACAACCCGTAGCTTAGGAGGAACTCCCAAAATACGAGTCCGTGGAGGACGGGGATTTTCCCCTAATATCCAAGGGTCCTGCCATACACTAGTTTGACAGCCTGAACCAATGGTATTGCACAATCCTCTCATAAGAAGGGACTTCGATTCCCATATACTACGCCAGCCATAGGAAGGTCTATTTGGCTTTGGAGCTTGATAAGCAGGGCAATTCCTAAAATAACGTCCCTTAATAACCCTGGCAATTAAGGAATTAGGTTGTACCTGTAATCTCCATAATTGCTTTGCTAACAACGCTTTATTAAACAATTGCAGGGACTTGAATCCTAAGCCTCTCCACTTTTTTGGTAAACACAATTTCTGCCAAGCTACCCAATGTATCCCACGCGAAGTTCCGGAATTACTCCACCAATAATTAACAATGGCACTTGTCAATTTTCGCAGTAGCGTCATTGCCAGTGAAAAAAAAGACATTACATAGGTTGGTAAGGCCTGAGCCACCGATTTAATGAGTATCTCTTTCCCTCCTTTTGATAAAAATCGAGAGGACCAACCATTTATCCTGGAGTCTAAACGTTCCCTAACATAGGCGAAAACCTGAGCTTTCGAACCTTGTAATTGTTGGGAATACCTAGATACTTGCCCTTACCACTTTCGGTGTAGATACCTAATCGTGTCTTCAAAAGCCACCGATCCTGAACCAGGAAAGCATTTCCAAAAATAACCGTGTCAACAAAATTATATTTCTGAAACATTTTTGACGAAGGAATTACTCACTTGCTATGTATTTTTCGAATAACAAGGTCGTTAGTTTACCATAAAATTAAAAAAAATAACTTCATATACGGTTGGAATCCCATTTTTGATAATTACACTTTTTTATGATAATCTAGTTTCTTTTTTTTTTGGTTCACAATGATAATCTAGTTTCTATAAATTAAAAATTTATGTTGTTTTATCTTTTGTGTTTGTTCAAGTTCTGAAACGTATCACTATCTAAATTATAACTAGTTCTGGTTATATAATAAGATAATGATTATAAATATATTTCATTTTGGTTCAAATATGGGAAAGAAAATCAAATGACAAAAGATATATTTACCCATAGCTTTATCAAACAGTCCAATTCAAGCATTCACTTCCCATGTGCCTTATAATTTGCTACTTGCTACTTTGCTAGGATTTTAATTACAACAAAAAATGTTTTAACAAATATTATATGTGGTTCGACCACGTACTGTATTCATCTAATGAACCTGTCATAAATGTGAGAGGTTCATATTTATTAAATAACTAGCTGGTTTTTGCACCATGTATCAATGTATGGATATAAATTTTATAAAATTATTTAAAAGTCATAATATTGTTTTAAAATTAAAAATTTCACTTATTTATCTGTTTTGATTAATTTTACAATTTTATATTTGAATATAAGCTTCATTACTTTTATTTTGTAGTTTCATAGAAATGTCATGTTTTATCTAAATCTAGAAAAAAAATGTAGAAAATATATATTATATTAAACATAATGTATCATAAATTATATAATATGTAACTGCCGATTCTAATAAAAAATCAAATAAAAGATCGGGTACGATAAAAAATTTAGTTACATACCAAAAGAAAAATTATAAAAACGAGTACAAAATAATTATTTTCATCAAGATATAATTTAAGTGAAAAGTCTATAAGAATAAAACCAAAGAAAAAATTGGCGACAAAAATTTAAGAATAAAAACAAAATTAGGATGTATTTGATTCGATGAATTAATGAATAATATTATTTTTTTAATTCATCTAATCAAATACATCCTAACTTTATTTTTATTCTTAAATTAACCGAGACCAAAATTTGTAGAAAAAGAATATGTTATTAAATATGCACATTTAAATATATTCCAAATATTTATTTTATAGATTTTAATATATCACAATAATATATTATAAATTAAATAAAAACAAAAAGTTAATACGTAGATTAAAATACTACAATGGAAAAAATAGTAAATAATATATCATTAAATTCATTTTTATAAATTCAAGTTCGATATTGAATATGGTGATGACACATAAATAAATTTATTTCGTATTTAATATATAAGATAACTAGATATTTGTCATTCAAATTATAAACGTGATTTTTTTTAACTAGGAAAAGTTTGATCCTAAGTGATAATCTCTTTTTAGATAATGATCAATTTTTGCTAATAGCGAATGATATGAATTAAAACATTCTTTTCATCATGAATGAATATAAAGAATTTAGAAACCAACTCAGAAATTAAAACATTAATACAGTTAATATATATATATATATATATAGAAACTCCAAACCTGTGAAAAATCACATATTTAAACATCTTTAGCACAACCTTAGAATCATTAGTGGGGCTAGCAAGCGCTTTAAGCCACTTACAAACATAATCAACAACAACATGGATATAGACATTCTTATGAGACATAGAGAAAGGATCCATGAAGTCAATTTCCCACACATCAAAGACTTCTACTTCTAAGATGAAGTTCTGAGGCATCTCGTTGCGTTTTGATATGTTTCCCTGTATTTGGCATGAATCACTGCAAGAGATGTAAGCATATATAACCATATCGATTTTAAAAAAAAACTATCAACTTATAAAAACTGTTTTTCAATATATATATATATATATATATATATATATATATATCACATAGAATAATAAGTATTTTGTTAATCATCAATAACTTACAATTTCATAGTATATAGTTACAAAAAAATCAGAAATTTGAAGAGACAACTTGTTTTTCTTTTTGTTAGTAGGAGATAAATTTTTGATGGACCACTTCTTTTTAAAAAGATGATAACTAAAAACAATGCTAGTCTTAATTGACCAGGACCATAAAATATTTTTGCAAATCACATCACGATAGTTTAGTAATTTTCTATAACTCTATGAGAATAGAAAAGATGAAGGTACATGAATAATAATAAATAGACATTCTTGTTCAACAAATGCGTCACAATGGACACAATCTATGGTATGGTTTATTATTCGTCTGCGTTTTGTCCAATTGCTTCCTTATAGCTACTGACAACGTATTTACCTCTATATTATACAATTTCAATTAAGTGTATTCTAAACTTAAATGTTTTATGCAATTTATAACAAATTTAATTTTCTTTTTTTGTACATCACAAACTTAAAATTTCTCACTAACTCTACCTAATAAATCAAAAACTTAATTGACATTCATAAATGCTTAACTTTCTGCATTGAATATAACTTGTACTCCATCTTCTTATTAATAGATTTTCTAGGCTTTTTCTTTTGTTTCAAAAAGATAGATTTTTTGAGTTTTTAATGTGATTTTAATTGCATTTTGTAAACTTCAACACACATTAATTGGCAAAATTTGAATTTTCTAGAATACTATTGATTGAAGTTTATAGGAAATTGATTATTTTTAAAAACAATGATTTAATAATTGATAATAATGTGTTTTTTTAATATATGTGAAAATCCTAAAACATCTAATATTTAGAAACAGAGGAAGTATATAATAACTATAATCTAAAATGACTATTGATATGTTTCTAGAACCCTTTACCCCACTTAATTGCGCTTAATTTAGTTTTGATTGCTTATTTATATTGATTGATTAAGTTGCACTAAATGAAATTAAGTGGTAGAAATCATTTCAGAAGCATGTCATTAGTAATTTTATATTATAGCTATTAGATCGAGTTAGATTAAACGCGAACAATTAAAGATTTAGAAACACTAATTAAGCTATTGATTTACTAGGTGTAATTACTTAATATTTATTAGTTAGTGATGGACAAAAGATGGGAAAATTAGTTCATGATTACTTGCTTATAGCACTTCAGTTCGAGGTAAACCGAGTTGAAATCATATATATTGTATATGTCGAAATACGTCGTTCGTCCATATTAATTGATAAATTTAAATTTTAAAATATACATCATCACTATTTTGAATATATATATTTTTAAAATTTTTTGTTGATAGTATTTTATAGAATATAAGTTAATGCACTTATGAAAATGCATACACAAACTTGAAATCATAAGTATAATCATAATATAAAATATGTCTATACACAAAATTAATTCATATAAGGATATATACATAATAATAACTCAAGAAAATTCTCTTAGGATTCAATTTTTTTTTGTAGTAAATAGTATATCTTATAGTTACGAGGTGTATTGAATATTAAATTTAGAATAATTTATGTTAAAATGACAAATTCACTATTATTCAAACATGTTTTTTTAAAAGGCTAACGAAATCCATTATTATTGAATTAGTGATTATAAAGAGTCTCATGAAATCCAATGTTATTGAAAATATTTTAAGTAGTGAATTTTTTGTGATTTGATGGTATTTCAATGGATTTTCTTAGTTAAGAAAATATAAAATCTCAAATGCCATGGTTTTAGGTGGGATTATAGAGAATCACATGAATTTTTCTAATTCACCCAAAATCACCTAAAAACTCACAAACACTCAAATCATTTCAAATCATATAAAATGTTTGTTTGAATACACCCCCTTAATTTTTTAAAAATAATAATTAAAATTTTTAAATGTGTTTTCCTTATTTTTCTTAAAATTTTATATTGACATATTTAACTATTCCGAATTTCCATTTTATGATATAAAACATTTGAAAATAACTAAACTTTCTAAAATTGTTAGATACTTGTCTTCTTATTATATAAGTTAAATTTAATTTATGTCATAATCTTATGAGTCATAATTAGCATATATATCACATTTATGTTAAATATCTTTTATTTTATATAATAAAATATATCTTATAGTTAGTTTTTCCTTTTAAATATTTTATTTTCTTACTAATGTTATCCTTTTTGATACTTTACTTATTAGTTTTCTATTTTTTATATTTAACTCTTCAAATTTTATATTTTTAGTATACGAAAAATAAAAAATATGCTAATTTCTTATTTGACACGTTTCACAATCTAAATTAAATACGACACATGTCACAATCTAGTAAATTATAATTAGTGCAACATATTTTATATAATAAGATATATATATATATATATATATATTTGTATAGTAATATGTATTATGTATTTTTTTACAAAAATAAAATAAAATATATATATATGTATTATGTATTGTAGACAAGCAGCCACATGAAGTATTAATGTCGTCCCATTGTAAGACAAATAGATTGAGTTAGACAGAAACATAGTCTAACCTTCCTTATATAAAAAAAATGATTTTGCTCGTCTCATCTTCCACGTCTCCTCATAATCAAATCAAATAATTGCATTCATTTTTTTGCCGTGTTACACTTCAAGTTTTGTTTTATGGACGTGTATTTTCAGAGGATATATCTTGATACATTTTATTTTTCCTAACAAAGAAAATTGATTTTAGAAGTATAAACCTATAAATTTGAAATTCTTGTAAAATTTCCTGTTCTATAACTTTTTTTTTTTGAAGAAAAAGTGACTTTCGACAAATATTTAGACTACATTTTTGGTATTCTTCCCTACTAAAATTTGAGTTCGTATAGTTATATTACTTCACATTATAGAAATTAATTATAAAATGACTTTATAGATCCAACTGTTAAAAAATAGCTTTCTTTGAATTTCGTAAATTGTTATGTGGAAATTTTATAATAATTATAGCTTATACTTAATTACGTTTTTTTAGAGAAAATGTTGAATAAGTATTGTAATTCAGTTTTTTTTATATTAAGTTTTATGGTTTATGAACAACAGTGACAAAATTTAGTTAGATTTTTAAATTGATTTATATGGATTTACATTTGAAGTTTCTCTATATATAGTATATACATTTAGATATAATATAAAATATCTTTAATTATAAATAATATATAAAGATTATAATTTTTATTTTTTTTGGTTATAAGACTTTTAGATGGTATATTTTCTTAAGTTTAGATTTTACTATCATTTTGTTTCTCTCAACAATATGCAATATATGAATTTGAAATTGGACAACAACAACATAGTAAGCAATAGCCATAGATCAATAATTCAATATGCTATACATATCTTGGCAATTTTAGTAAATTTTCAATCAATTAATTCATAAAGATTCAAAATTCGGACATAAGACATTTTGTAACTATTATGAAAAGTTTGAACGGTGCGTGTTGATACATAAATATAACTAATAACACAAACAAGTTATTAGCTGTTTAAAAGAAAATAATTGATCAATCAATTTCACTTGGTTAGCAAAGTACAATAAAAATTTTAAAACGATTGAACCCAAAAGAAATTAATCAAAAAAGCGAAACAAGCATGAGAGATTAGTACAAAAACGTAACCTCTCTCAATCTTTAAACGACAAAAGTCTTAATGAAACATATGTACAGATGACATTGATGTGTCCTCATTGATCAAAAAGTAATTAATAAAATTTTTATAATTAATTGAAACAAAACAATTCAAACTGAAATGACTTCTACGATTGTAAACTCACCAAAGGCAAAACGTGATATATCCAAAGTGGGTTCACTGTGGCGCAGTCCACATCTTATCTGGTACGAACTCCTTGTGAACCGTTGGATGTAAAGATTGATCGTAGGGTGGACGATGGTTTGAGTCAATTGGGAGTTAACATCATCTTACATGTTTAAGCCGAGTCAAAGAGCTTTATCTCGTTAAGTGTTCATTGCCATTACTGGAAATTTGATAATAGAGCTTTGCTCAACTCTTCCAATTTTCTTCATTTATTTAGTGTACCTAACAGCTGTTTTGATTGAAACCCTTTTCACATTTTGTGTACCAATTTATCACATTTTCACAATTACTTTATCTAAGTTGTGTTTTATGAGTTTTTTCACCAATTAATTATCTTTAATATATTAAAAGAAAAGTATTGAAATCCTACATTGCACTCCTACATTTTAATTTTTTTTCTTTTAACTATTTTAGTTTTTTTCTTTATTTATAATCTTGATACGTTTATTGTAATTTTTGCTTTAAAATATTTGATATCATTCATCACAAGTAAAGAAACTTATATATCCAATAATCTTATATTAATATTCATATATATATATATATATATATATATATATTCTCTACTTTCATTTCTCTTATTTTACTTTAGTAATAATAGAGTTTATTAATTATATAATCTCAAACTAATAATAACTTTTTTACTACATACATCATGATTTAAAACTTTAAAATTAGACACATATTAATAAATCTATTTAAAAGTATAGAACAATATGTCTAAAATCTCACTTGAGTAGTGAAAAAAATATTATAAATATAACCAAAATTACAAGAAATTATTTACAGTAGGAAGCCAGTTTTGTAGGCATTCAGTTTGAAATTCTATTTGGTTTAATTATGATTTTTAGTAAAATCAAATAATTAAACCGAATGTAACAAACTATTCAATTTTTCTAGAGATGTGAAATTAAATGTAATATTTATTTCATCAAATAAGTTAAGATACCATTAATATTCCAATTTTTTTTTTCAAATATTTAAAATTTATCAAATATGTAAAATAATTTTATTTGTTAACTTGATAATAAATTTAAATTTAGAAAATTTAACAAAATATAATAAGAAATATAGAAATTGCAATGATTAATTTTTAGTTTTAAACTATATATAAGCAAAGATTGTTAAATTTATCTAACCTCTAAATACAAATTTATGAACTACTTAACTTTCTAAAATTTAGAGACGGAAAGATTGTTTACATAACCCTGAAGATTTAAGATGTACGTTTCCATGGATAATTACAAATTTACAATACCTAAATTAATCTCTTACTAAATAAGATTATTAAGCCTCAAAATTATCAATGTCATGATACCATCCATATATATATATATATATATATATATATATATATATATATATAATTTGACGTTTATTAATTAATTTATTTTTATTTTTTGATAAAGAGTTTATCTATTACCTTGCAAAGTACAATATGAAAGCGTGAATGGATTCATTATCTCATAATTATTACATTCTAGATAAAATTATTTCTCATGACAAATTGTGTAGTTGATAAATAATTTTGAACATGAAATTTTTAAACAACTGCTTTTGCAAAGTCATACTCCCTCCGTTCCTGGAAGGATGATGTTATAGAATTTAGTTTTGTTTCTAAAAGGATGATGTTTTAGGTGAAAACATTTTTTAAAAAGTATAAAGTAAAGTAAAAGTTATTTTCCTTAATCTACGTAAAACTTCTAAAACATCATTTTTTCAGGAACGGAGAAAGTACTATTCTATTTGGATGATCAGCTTTTTTGTGTGTGTGTGTGTGTATGAGTATGAATTTGAACACAAATAGATTTCTTGGTTATGCTTAGAAAAATTTGGGTATGAGTAGAATATTCTAACAATTTGCACATACCGGTTGAATGTTGTTTAAGTTCAAAGGTATGTGGTATATATCAAATCCAACTAGAAAAAGGGATAAAGTTAAGTAGATTAATGCTTGAATTAAAACTAATATCCTATGTGTCTGGTCTTAACAACTACCACATGGGACATCATTTTTAAGGTGTTTAACTCTCTAAAACGATACCATTGGATTGGATATATATTATTATTTTAATGTATTGCGAAAAATATATGAAACTCGGTGGAAATAATATTAGATGGACCGACAAAGGGTTCAAAGAGTGCCATTAATGGAGGCGACAAGACTCGGATCCTCACTGATTCTTTCAGCTTCCATGTCTCATCTCTCCATACTTTACAGTCGAAGTTGCACCCAACATGAGTTTTGTGCAAACCTACGCTCCTTATAAATTTACACCTTATATAAAATGACCCTCAATTCCAATCTCTTCACTCACTTCTCTATCTATCTATTTATCTACCACACACTACTCTCTCTCTCTCTCTCTCTCTAAAAAGTGAGATATGGACTATCAACCAAACACATCTCTACGTTTAAGCCTACCAAATTACAAGAACCAGCAACTAAACCTAGAACTTGTTCTTGAGCCTTCTTATATGTCTTCTTCTTCTTCTTCCTCCACCAATTCATCATCATGTTTAGAGCAACCTAGGGTCTTCTCTTGTAACTATTGTCAGAGAAAGTTTTACAGTTCTCAAGCTCTTGGTGGTCATCAAAACGCTCATAAGCTTGAAAGAACTTTAGCTAAGAAGAGTCGAGAACTCTTTAGATCCTCATCAACTTCCATTGATTCTGATCAGCCTTATCCTTTCCCCGGAAGGTTTGAGATTTACGGTCGTGGCTATGAAGGATTTGTCGAAAACGGTGGCCACGCTGTGCCGGAGAGTGGTCGTGATCAAGATCAAGAGATGAGTCACCTTGACTTGTCTTTAAGGCTCTAAAAATAATCTTGTATTTTCTTAATTAGTCATATTATTATCTTATCAATTGCTAATTAATTATGTTTTAATCAAATTGTATTTCGAAAAACTTTAATTATTACTTATCATAATTAATTAAGTCATGTTTTCTTCGAGTTTATGTAGTAACTTTAATTAGTCCTAAATTCAAATTACAATTTGGTTGAGGAAGATGACACCTATATTATTTTGTGTTATTAATTACTTTTCCGAATTTTACAGAAAGAAAAAAAAAAAGATAAAAATCAATAAAAAAGCAGTAGTTCTCTTATACGGATGGTTATACTTATATAGTATAAAATGGATGAATGTCGCTTATATATCATACATTATTGATCAATATATCAATGTGCCCCGACAAGGAGACATGTGCTGCGAAACTATACTTAGTTGAGTAAATTTCTATTTTTATAGTATCCACATATGTATGACATCAACAATACATATACTTATACGTATATGTTCTTTAATTACTCTATAATATTCCTCGTGAGCTCTCATTAGAATATTTTAATTTTCAAATACGCAATTGTTCTGTAATGGATATATATATCCGAGGTTTTCATGATATTTTGTTCTCTACACACATTTCCTAGATTAGATGAAGATTTACACCATGTGTTTTATCACGCTTGATATATCGAACTTTTAAGTACTTACAAAGTTACATAATTGACAAGAGGTAAAAACAAAAAATGTTTGACATGAATTGTTTTTCACGGAATATGTTATTTATACCAAAGTTTAAAAATCGACTTGAAATCGAAATTAAGAACAAGTCTAAAATTAAAACGATACTTTTGTGCAAATTAAATGAATTACATAATGTTTAGAGTGATATAATTTTAGTCACTGATAAAAAGTAGAATGATAAGAATTTTTTATTATTTTCTATTCAGTTTTAGTTTTTTAAATAACATATTTAGTTTATATACACCTTCTAAGGCTATCAATTTTCATTAACGAAGGGGTTTGTTGATTATACTGCACACACACAAACAAATCCAGAATCGATAAATCAAAGTCTTGCATCTTAAAACAAATTAATTACACTTCGGTAAATTTCATTAACTAAATCGGAGCATCTAACTGGTGGTAAAAGGTTCACAACTGTAAATATTACCACATAAGTTCGATTTTCGATCACTATAGATTTCACATGTTGACTGCAGCGCTACAGAAACCAATATGTGAAGTTCCATTTGGACATCGACGTGGATAATTTATACTTTCGATGTACGAGTGCCAATGTACATGTAATATTGCTTTGTTGCCTGTCACCCTATTGGTGAGTGATATGACACGATACTTAATTTTTTATGAAATTTTATGATATATCTGTTACTTATTCTATTTATTTTATTTTGCATTACAACTGTTTTCACTAACTTTCTAAATCAATTAAGAACATCACCCTGAATTGTGCTGCTCCAAAATTAAATTAATTAAGATAAGACTTATCACGAAAAAAGGTTGTTGACGTATCGTTATTTGTTGAATTGTAAAAGTTTATTGCCTCCTAATGAGGAAATCTAATTTTGTAAAATTATTACATGTACTTGGTACTTTATTATTCATCATGCACTTGCTTCTTACTTTTAAGCATTTGACAGCCGGCCAAATATATATTACAGTGCCATATTTAAATTAATGAAAATATTTATATTTTACAGAAATTTTTAATCTAGGATACAGTTAATAAAGTACTTTAAATGAACATGCATAAGGTTAAATAATCAGACCTGAAATTATATCTGATCATTTCGGGTAACGGATCGGGTAATAGCGGATAGGGGTCGGGTACGGGTAGTTCATGTATTGAAAACTAATATCCAAAACATATCCGTAAAATTAAGAGTCGGATAATGGCGGGTACGGTTCGGGTAGTTAAAATCAATCCCGTTTAATACCCGAACTCGTAATATATTATATTAATTTGACTAATATGTGACTATGTGTATTAGAATTTGAAAATAGTATAATGATTGATTATAATATTATATTTTTATAAGAAAAGTTTAGCAAATTGAATGACATAAAAAATCGATAATATGACAAAAAAATAACCAATTATATAACTTTTTGTAACGTTTAGTAAATCATATATTTATTATAACACAAAATTTATATTTATTTAGGAAGTTATTATCATTATAGTTAAGTTTTAAAATAATTTTATAAATTTAAGTATGTAAACGAGTAATTCAGGTACCCAAATAATTATTCTTACCCGACTCTTATCCGTTTAAAATTTTTTTCTTGACCCAAACGGGTAATTATCATTACCCGTACCCGATCTTACCCGTAAATACGGGTGGGGTACATGGCGGGTCGGGTAACCCGATCCAAAATGCTCAGGCCTACCTGATATACCGTACCCAATTGTAAATATAGAATTTAATAATGTGAATGAATAAATTGATCCAAAGAAAATAAAAAAGACAAGAGTGAAGGTATCTAGTGGCGTGTATGAGATGATGAGAGATTGCACGAAATTAATAAATATGACTTTTAGATTCAATAATTCAATGTCTGTATTGAGCAAGTCACGATGATCACTTCCTCGAGATAATGTTTCCCTTCTTCATGACCTTATAAAAGTAATGTTGATTTGAACAAAAAGAAATTTAATATCATTTTCCAACAATGACAAGGTGTTTTAAATGTAGATTGATATGATCATAATCTTTCATGTCGAAATAGATACATAGAATTGTAATAAACTTTTGTTCACATGTGATTGAGGAGATGTATATATGAGATTTGAGTGTTATCGTCCAAACACAAATATGCAACCTTCTTTAACTTTATTAGTTACCAATCTTTTCATTACTAAGAGACCAACAAGTTTTCTAATGGAACTCTCTTTGTTATTGTCTCATTTTTAATCGATCTTTGTTTTATTTTTCTTGTTCTATAAATACCGAGTAGGAGTTTTAGACGTAACGAATTAACACGTGGGTCCAATACGGTGTCGTATCAACCAAAGTCTTTTTTTTTTTGTGTGTTATGTACTATGATGTTTTCAGTTTGTATCATAAAAGCAAGAAAGCTGAGATAGAAGTTAAACTAATTCTACTACAATGATTATGTTCTGTTTTATGTTTAATCAGACGTACCAGAGATTCTAAATGTTGTGTATATGAGTTTTCAAAAGATTATGTGGTTGAATTGTTAGTGACCGGAAAAGTCAATTACTTTGAATTGAATCATAGTAACATTGAAATACTACACCTTTAGAAAAAACTCAATAATTACTTTTTTGTAGTTAGTTATATTTTTATTTTTTGAACATACAAGGGGTTTACAAGTAAAATAAGGCAATGTTTATTAATAAAATCCATAGTTATTTCCCCCTTAAGTTTTTCTATTTAAAGCTTATAGTAGATCTAAATTTGACCCACAACAAACTATGCCAAATCCAAAAACCAAACCAACTTCAATCAATGACACTAAATTGGATGGATTAAAAACCAGGACAAGAATAAAAAATTACAATTAAACCAACCTAACCCAAAAACGACACCCTAGCTAATCTTAGGAGAACCCTAAGAATTAGCTGTTTTTTCTATTGCGAACCACTCGGACCATGGTTTCCGGTTGCCTGACGATGACCCTCTGAAAAGCCCAGCAACGATGTCAATGACTGTCCATAGACTTCATCTTTAGAGTTAGTTTAGCGTCATACCACCTGAACCACCGTCCCTAGGAGGAGAAAAACAAATCAACGCCCCTATTCCTCCGAACAAAGCACTCTACCCGTTAAGATCTAGATCTTCAATCTCTTTCAGTCGTTTTCTATTGTATGCGTCACCGAGCCGTGGCAAATCTCAAGCCGCTAACTCCAACGCAAACCTTCATCTTCGCCTCCCCTACAAGTGATTTGTGACCTACATTTTGGTAGAATGGTAATGGGGTCGGAAATTAGGTTGCATGTGTCGGTGGTTCGTTGCCGCTAGATTTAACTGGCGAACTCCAGTTGTGATGCACGACGTTGTGCTCAATCGAAGTCTGGCGAGCTCTCCTTTTCTTTCACCACCGCTCTGGCTTGAAAAGAAACAAGAGAGAAAAGGGAAAGAGAGTTAGAGAAAAAAAGTTAATATAATCTATAGTTATTCATTAGCAACTACAACACACAAAAAAAATAAAAAGACTCCTTCTCTCCCAAGTGCCAAGATGAAACCCTAGGGTTTGCATCGTTCTTGGCGGCAGCGTTGGGCCACGCCAGCGTCACTTTCTTTTGTTTTTTTCCTTTCCGTTTGCTTTATTTCTTCTTTGGTGTTTGGTTTCTCCAAGTTGTCTTCATCGGAATCAATTCAAGGTTTGGATCAGGTGTGTTTCGTGAGCTATTGGGTTTAGGTAGTGTGATCACTGAATATTCTCATCGGACCTTATAGGGTCATTGGTTCTTGAGATGTTTGGTTTGTCTCTCGGTCCTAGCTTATTCTTTGGCTCTTTTGCTTTCCGGTTTATGTGGTTTCAAAAGTGAGGTTTGGTTCTTGGTCTCAGATGTGGTTGAAGCAGTTCCCACTAGACCTTTTGGTTCCCTTGTAATCATTTTGGTTCAGTTTCGAGTATAGTTTTAGGGTTGGGTTCGTGTATCGGATCATCCACAAACCCAACCCTAAAACTTTGGATCTTCTCAAATCTTGTTTCAATAAAAACAATAGTATTATAGATATACACAAGAAGATATGGATAATCATAATGTATATTATTTTTCATTTAAGTTTTATGTAAATCCTCTAAAATATAGAAAGTGAAAGATTTATATTTTTCCTTATGCTTTTAAATTTATAAATTATATTTGGTCATCTATAAATAGATAGTTCTAGTTGTTTATAAAGTTAGGTTAGTTCAAATTATTAAGTTTACATGGTATAAGATCTTTTGATTCTTGTGGATAGGAATTTAGAAAAAGAAATAAACGGGATATGACGAAGTTGGGGATTCACTTACTATCTTGGATTTGAAAGTATTTAATGCCATGAAATACTCTTTCATGTTTCTTTAAGATTGTGTTTTTTTTTTCTGCTTTATTTTTAGTTTTGTTTTTTTAAATAAAATTTTAATTAATTTTCAGTTACTTATCTAATGAATTGGGGATTTACAAATTATATTTATCATTGTGTGGGAGTTTTCTTGGAACATTCATGTTTTTAGTTCGTTTTTAGTTCTATTTATGGGATGTTCAAGATTGGACGATTGTTTGTGGAGCTGCATGGATTGTTCCCACGAGATGTTGTTAGTTTTAATATTATTTTAAAAGACCAAAGACGAGTTGAAGTTTTATCCTTATTTTAAATATTGAAAGCTTTTCTCAGAGGAGTTTGTTGACTTGTTTTGACCACCCTCAACAAGTTTTCCACAATATAAATGTTCCGCTTTATGATTGCATAGTTTGCATTCGCGTCTCAACTTTATCGTGTTGAGAGTGTTTAAGATTTATTTAAATTCTTTAAATTATAGGAAGTCAAAGTTTTTGACTTATCCTTATTATTTTAGATTTATGAATTATATTTGGAACTCTATAAATAGATAATTATGGTGATTAATAAACTTAAGTTAGTTCAAATTATTAAATCTACAAACAGCTTGATTCATTTTATTTATGAAGTAACCAACTTTAGAGTCGTTTTCCCAGAGTAATACCATAGTTTTTTCTTCATTTTTGATGTCTTCATAAAAACATCTTTTTCTTTTATTCTTAGTACGGTTTTGTCTTTATGTTAAATACAAATTAAATCTCCATTTTAAATACGATCCAAATCGCTTCTATTTTTTCTCGCTCAAAACCCGTTTCTCTGTAATCTTATGTAATTATTACACAAGTCCCTTTAGCTGAAAATAGCAGCAACAATATCCATGTTTTCCGATTGAAGAATCTTTTTTACTATGCTAAAAATAGCAAGAAACTCGTGCCAAATTGCAATACTAAAAAAAAACTCAAACCCTCCAATTCCATGTAATCCATTTTCACGAAGGGATTCAACTTCACTTTTGTGCATTACATATTATTATTCTCAGCCAAATAAAAGAAAGTGTCTTGTATTTGAGGAATTTGAAAAATATAGGCTTCCCATTATCAATTCGACTCTCCCATCAATTTTGAGATGATGGTTCGCGTGTAATACCATTCACCATCTATAAATATCTTATAGTTGTTAACTGAAAATGAAAACAAACGATAAATACATTGAATGATCCCAAAAAAATGACACTACTTTAATAGATGAGAAAGTCATATCACATAGTGTTAGATTGAGGCTATGACATATACATGAAGTATAAGAAGGTCTAGTGTTAATTTCAAGCAATATGCTATGCACACCTTTATATTTTGCTTTTATGTTTGCTCCATTGTTATAAATTTGTTCTCTTATGTCACTGATTTTGATATTTGAGATCGACCAGTGTTGGGCCTGGGCTTAGCAGCCCTGAAAGTCAAACCAGAATTGGGCCCAAATACATGGTAAGTCCATTAGTTGCATGCTCCATTCGACCAGGTAGAGACACCTGGCGACACCTGGCAAGGATACTGTTCACCGCACTGGGGACTGAAGTGAACTAGTATAAATAGGAGAAGAGGTCCATTAATGAAGGTGGTTGAAAAAAACTAAGGAGTAGAGAGAGAAAGTTAAAAAGATATAAGTTAATCATCGACGACCTAAGAAAAGGTAATTATATCGACGGGGTAAAA
>OVBE01008602.1:0-16992 GCA_900406425.1 Iberis pinnata | reverse complement strand
AATATATTTCCGTGGTTTGACTGAGTTAAATTTCGAGATAGGCGTAATAACCTCGGTGTTGGTCAAAGAGGGTTGACTAGAATCGGGGTGTTACACCGATATACCAGAGGAGAGACAATGATAGAAACGCGTACTGCGAGTTCCACAACAGACAGGGGCACATCACGGCGACTGCCGTCACTTGAAAGATACGCTCCTAAAGAAGTACCAAGAGAACAAGGGGCGCGACAGACAAAGACGACCAAACCAATATCCGCCTCGAAGAAACAGGGAGCGCTCTCAAAATTGTCCCCCGAACCAGGACCAAGAAACGGGCGGTAGGCAGCAGAGGCAGCAAGTCGACAAGGATATGGCCCTGCCGCACCAACACGACAACAATGAAAGAGCCAAAGACATCCCACCCCCGCGACGCCGCATAAATGTCATTTTAGNATCCCACCCCCGCGACGCCGCATAAATGTCATTTTAGGTGGCCTCGAACGACGCGGTGACAACATCCGAACCATAGCAAAGCCAGATCATCTGGTCCTAAACACAAGAGGCACACCAATCAGCAAGCATATGAGGCATGAGCCAATCCGATTCACGGTCGACGATCTAATGGGTTCAATGGCGCACTGAACGACTTTATCCTCGTCGAGCTTATCATCGGTGATTGCGAAGTGACCCGGATCCTCGTCGACACCGGCAGATCTGTCGACATAATCTTCAAAAGTACTTTCCAGAAGATGGAAATTGGCGAAGAAGCCGTCAAAAAGATGACGCAGTCGCTCACCGGCTTTAGCGGGGATTCAGTAGAAACTGTCGGAACCATCAAACTCCCGGTTCGAACCGGAGGAAGCATTACGACAACAAAGTTCCAGGTGGTCGACGAGCATCTGATCTTCAACGCAATATTAGGGACCCCGTGGCTCGCAGCTACCAAAGCCGCAGCCTTGATCTTCCATCAATGCGTCAAGATCCCGATAGCGAGAGGAATAGTGACCCTAAGAAGCAACCAACGAGCAACAAGAACGTGTTTCATCACCGAGCATAAGGCCCACAAAAGTAACGAGCTATAGCAACTATAGTTGGGGCGCGACGAAAGACCGGACATCCCCAAAGACCGAGGGACCATCAACGATCAGCATTGTGAAACTATCGATCAAGTTAACATAGACGCATAGAGCCTAGGCCGCTGCGTAGGCATAGGCCACGAGCTCGACGAAACAATTAAAGCCGAGCTGATCAACTTTCTTAAGGATACAACCATATAGCAATGCACCCCAACGACAGAGAGAAGACGGCCTTCATAATGGACATAGGGACATACTGCTACCGCGTCATGCCATTCAGATTGAAGAACGCTAGCGCGACGTATCAGAGGCTGGTTAACCGAATGTTTGCTGATTTACTAGGAACATCGATAGAGGTATATATCGATGATATGCTCGTCAAGTCTTTATCCAAGACGGACCATATCGAGCACCGACGCTCTTGCTTCGCAATCCTCAACAAGTACGAAATGAAGCTCAATCCTACCAAATGTACGTTCGGCGTCACCTCCAGCGAATTTCTCGGGTACATCGTCACCCAAAGAGGAATATAGGAAAATCCAAAGCAAATCAGGGCGCTGATTGACATACCTTCGCCGAAAAACACGAGAGAAGTACAACGTTTAAAGGGACGAGTCGCGGAGCTCAATAGATTCATCTCCAGATCGACATACAAGTGCCTTCCGTTCTATCAATTACTGTGCGGAAATAAGAGGTTCGACTGGGATGACAAGTGCGAGCAAGCGTTCAAGGAACTGAAAGAATACTTGTCCACGCTGCCCATACTAGCCAAACCCAAAGACGGAGAGACGCTCTACCTCTACATCTCGGTGTCCACAACGGCGGTTAGTAGTGTGCTCATAAGAGAGGACCGAGACAAACAACGGCCGATATTTTACACCAACAAAACCCTCGACGGCGCAGAAATTCGCTATCCAACCCTAGAGAAGCTGGCCTACGCTATCGTCATCGCGGCACACAAACTTCGACCCTATTTCCAGTCGCACACCATCGCAGTCCTGACAACCCAACCCTTACGTGCCATTCTTCATAGCCCAAGCCAGTCAGGACGAATGGTAAAGTGGGCCATTGAGCTAAGTGAGTACGATATCGATTTCAGGGGACAGACAAGCGCGAAATCCCAAGTGTTGGCAGATTTTATCACTGAACTACCACCAGAGCTGATCGAAGGCATCAAGGCTCCTCGAGTATGGATGCTGCACGTCGACGGATCCTCTTGTTCTGGAGTATCGGGAGTTGGGATACGCATGGAGTCTCTGGAAGGGGAGGTACTGGAACAGTCTTTTCGGCTCGGGTTTAACGCGTCTAATAACGAAGCAGAGTATGAAGCGATCATAGCATGACTCAAACTGGCTAAGGGCATCAGAGCGACCCAAATACGAGCATTCTGTGACTCACAGCTCGTCGCGAGCCAATTCTCAGGGACTACGAGGCAAAAAGCGAAAGGATGAACGCATATCTGCGCGTAGTCCAACACTTAGCAAGGGAGCTATAATATTTCGAGATTGTCAAGATCCCAAGAAGCGAGAACAAAATCGCAGACGCGCTGGCAATAATAGCTTTGGCTAACGACTCGAACCTGCACCGCACCATCCCGGTCGAAGAGATCAAGAAACCCAGCATAATCCCAGACTTCGTCCACTTCATCAACGATCACGACATCACGGAAGACAACGTCGAATTCAGAGCCGATCACGAAGCCCCGACCTGATGATGGACTGACATGATGATGGACGGACATGATGATGGACGGACATTTACTGAGGCGCGACTCGACGGGAATCATGTTCACCTGCCCCGACCCCGAAGAAACGGAACGCATCATCAATGAAATACATGATGGGGCAGGAGGTAATCACTCCAACGGACGCGCTTTGACACAGAAGATCAAGAAGCATGGCCACTTTTGGCCCACCATGATCGCAGATTGCCACAGATACGCCCTGAAATGCGAACAATGCCAACGACACGCCCCCAATATCCACCAACCAACATAACTCCTGCGTAGCTCGGCATCTCCATATCCCTTCATGCGATAGGCGATGGATATCATCGGACCGATGCCCTCATCTTGCGGCAGGAAATACCTCGTCATGACGGACTATTTCACCAAATGGGTCGAGGCTAAATCCTACACCGAAATACATGACACCCCAGTGAAAAACTTCGTCTGGAAATATATCATCTGTAGGCACGGATTGCCCTACGAGATCGTCACATACAACAGGACGCAGTTCTGTTCGCATCAGTTCGAAAACTTCTGCTCAAAATGGAGGATTCGCCTCAGCCACTCGACGCCCCGATACCCACAAGGGAATGGCCAAGCCGAAGCAACCAACAAAACCATCATCGACGGTTTAAAGAAACGACTAGAGAAGAAAAATGGACTTTGGGCCGACGAGCCAGACGGGGTACTCTGGTCTCACCGAACAACACCTCGAAGGGTGACGAATCAAACACCATTCTCTCTTGCTCACGGCATCGAAGCCATGGTACCTTCCGAAGTCAACGTATACAGCCTTAGAAGACTGAAGTTACCTGAGAACACCGACACAAATGACGCAATGCTGCACGACCGCCTAGACAAGGCAGACGAGTTTGTGGGATATAAGCCCAAACTCCTCAGCCCCAACAAGACCAGACCCGCGAACGAAGACGACGAAGTGAAGGCCCATCTCGTCTACTCGACGAGGCGCGTGGCACCGCCGGCGTAACAGTGCACCTAGTCCCTCCCTAGCGCAGCGAATAGTCATCTACGAGCTAGACCGCCGAATGAACAGGAGACCTAGCCAGCCACTCGCAATGATGACGAAACAAGTATAAATAGAGAACAACCCCGAAGCGGAAGAGGGTTGGTTTTTAGAGAGAGAAAGCTTTAGAGAGAAGTCACACCTTACTTCGACGACCCGAGCTCACTCTTCACAACTCTTTCGACGAACTAAACTTTTGTGTAAAGAATCATTAAGCGCGTCGGGATTGTCGACGCGCCTCTCACTGTCAAATTGTAACCTCTCTTTATCGAATACGAACTCAAATCTTCGGATCGACGATCCTAGATTCAACATCTATTAATTTCAACTAACTAAATCGAAATTTTATCATGAAGTTTTGTTTCTCAAAATTTAAAGTTAAAGTAATGGAGTTCTAGAGTGAATTTTGAATATTCGACATCATATTTGAGCTCAAGAAACCAACAATAATAAAGCCCAATAGTCATTTTTTCATTATGAACAAATTCATTTTTTAGACCTAGAATTTTAAATAGGGTTTTCGGGCACATGCGCAAGAATTTTTAAAATCCAAAAGTATATTTGGAATATTTGTTGAAAGAGTTTCAATTTGATATATAAATTATCATATTTTATGAATTTTAAGAAAATCAAAAATTGAAGGGAAAAAAAAAAAAAAAAAGAACGAAAGAGTAGATGAAGATGATTGAATTTGATTGATTGTTTTTTTTTTATTATTAAAAGAAATGGTAAAATTATCCATTCAATTTTTTAGTAAAGAAATGGAATTGATTGCATATTATTTTTTTAATCCAGATGAGATAATGGCGTAGATCATATGATAATATTTCGTTTACCTTTCGCCCTTATACATGTATATCAACTTTTCGTTGACACGAGGAGGGGATATCCTGTAAAATTTGAAAGTATCGAGCCACTTTTAGGATATTATGTAAAAAGTAAGGATAAGAAAATGGAAGAGAAAGCTTTTTGTTCGTTCATACAGCTAATGTGACAATTCACGTTTTCTTAATCTTTCGGAGAGAGAGAATCGTGAATCGCCGTCACGATCTTTGTGGAGAGATGAGTTTTCAGGATTTGGAGGCGGGAAGAGGAAGATCGTTAGCTTCTTCAAGGAATATGAATATGAATGGCGGTCGACAAGATACGACACAAGCGGTAGCTTCCGGTATATTTCAGATCAACACAAGCGTTTCCACTTTCCAACGTTTAGTCAACACTCTCGGTAGTCCCAAAGACACGCCTGAGCTCCGAGAGAAGCTGTAAGTTCCTTAGAATTTGAGAATCTTGCGCATTTTTCAAATCTCTTGATTATGTCACTGCGATTAGGCACAAGACAAGACTTCATATTGGAGAGTTAGTGAAAGATACATCAGCTAAACTTAAAATAGTTAGTGAAACTGATCATCAAAAAGGTGTCAATGTGAGTGTTTTTGTGTTCTGTTGAGTTCTTGTGTTGTGTTGGTTTATGAATTTGAATATATATTGATGTGTTAGCCAAAGAAGAAGATTGTTGATGCTAAACTTGCAAAAGACTTTCAAGCTGTATTAAAAGAGTTTCAAAAGGCTCAACGTTTAGCAGCTGAGAGAGAAACTGTATATGCTCCTCTTGTCACCAAACCAGCTCCTCCATATACAGCCAAAGCCAATGAGATTGATGCAGACGCACACGCAGATGCAGGCAAGCATCCAGAGCAGCGTACGCTTCTTGTAGAATCAAAAAGACAAGAGCTTGTACTGTTGGACAATGAGATTGCCTTCAATGAAGCTGTTATTGAGGAGAGAGAGCAAGGTATTCAAGAAATCCAGCAGCAAATTGGTGAGGTGCACGAAATCTTCAAAGACTTAGCCGTCTTGGTACATGATCAAGGAACCATGATTGGTAAAAACAAATTCTAAGAATCACTCTTTTTCTCATATCCTTAGTCTTACACTTCTTTTTCACACAGATGATATTGGTGTTCACATTGATAACTCTCTTGCTGCAACTGCACAAGGAAAATCTCATCTCGCAAAAGCCTCAAAGACGCAAAAATCTAATTCTTCTCTGGTAAATATAATATATTAACGATTTTGATTATACCATGTATGTGTTAGGATGATGATCAGATCAACCTTTAACCATTGTTGTGTTGTTTCTTTGCAGATGTGCCTGCTTTTGGTTATTTTCGGCATTGTGCTTATGATTGTTATCATTGTGCTCGCTGTGTGATTTTCTGGAACTTATAAAAGCCTTGACTAGTGCTTCATTATCAACCAATCATGTCTGTTGGACTATTGGTCTTGTTGTGGAGTATATTCAGTAATCCACCTTTCTTTGTTTTGTTTTGTTTTGGTTTGAGGCTGTCTGAGTGGTTGTAAGAGAAAGCGTTTGTAATATATATATTCTGTTGCAGACAAGACTGATGGTAATTATCTGTTTACTCATGACCTCAAAACAAAATCATTTAGAAAAAAGCAAGCCTTGATTGAGATAACAAGCAGCTGCAGGATCCTTAAGACATCCACAGAAAGCTTCTTCGTCTTTTGGAAATGACTTTGGCAACGGATGATCAGGAGTAACACCCACCTATTCAAATACCAGTAACGATAACAAAGAACATAAATACATGCTACAGTACAGCATAGTGTAGACATGGAGGGAGATACTACAGGACATCATCATATATGTACGAAACTAGTTTCAGACCTTGTCTATGTCTGTATGAGCTGGTGTTTCGTATCGAGCAACTGTTACTGCCAAGCCCGAGCCATCAGAAAGCTCAAACACTGATTGTATCTTACTGCAAAATTTGTAAAAATCTCCAGAATGTTACAAAGGATCAATCTGAGAAGAATAATGAATCAAAATTGCGCCTTTTTGTTTACCCCTTCCCATAAGTCGGTTCTCCATAAACCAAAGCACGCTTATTATCTTTCAAGGCGCCTGCTAATATCTCGCTTGCACTCGCGGTGCCTTTGTTAACCTGAAAATGAGAAAGATTGTGCGAGATGTTAAATATTCTGTGGATTTACTTTACATCAAGGAAAGGAGGGAAGCTTATACAAGAACAGCAAGAGGCTCAGAGGTTGCTATAGCATTGCTTCCATCCGTATCATATATATCTCTAACACCTCGGCTATCGCAGATATACACAATCACTCCTTTATCTAACCTGCACAGTTTATATTATTAAGAGCTGTGGATCTGATTCTTTAGATGAAGTGATTATGAGGTTTTACCAAATTTTAGCAATCTCGATTCCTTCTGGAAAAGAACCTCCGCTGCACCACCAGACAAAAATTCAAGAAAAGGCTGCATTAGAAACAAAACTGTGATGCCGTAAAATCATCACCTATTGTCTCGAAGATCCAAGACGAATGCATTTACATTGTTGCCTCTCAAGGTCTCAACTGCTTCTTTGACTGCACCTACAACATAAGTGTTCGATTTTGAAAGATAAAAAACCAAAAAGTAGACAGATTTTTAAGAATCAGTAACTTCAAAAGAATGCATACCAGAAGCATTTTGATTGAATGTTGTTAGCTTGATATACCCAATCTTGGGGGACTTACTCCCAGAACCAGGAATTTCACATAATCTTGACTTCACCGGATTCACAGAAACCCGCTCTCGCCTGATAAAACAATAATTGGAGCGACTTAAATATACGTAACAATGAAGATAATTGTAACAAATGTATGAATGGTAAATTTTACGTCAAAGATAAGATTCTTGTTTCAGGTCCACTGTGAATCGCTAGCTCCACTGTGCTTCCTTCAGGTCCTCTACATTTTAACCAAAACATTATTCCAATGTGAAAAAGCTTCCTCATATCTTAATCTCAAACCAATAACTAATCACAATCGGTTTTGAGAGCGAAAGGAAGGATGAAAGTGGAAATGTGGCTTACTGCAACATCTGTGCAGCATCGTATATGGTCAGAGTTTCCGTGGTTGTATTATCAATTCCTAGAATAATATCGCCGGGTGATATTCCTGCCCTGTTTGCAGGACCTCCTGGAGCAGCTGATATAACAACAAGCCCAGCCGGTGATTCATTTGATGCAGCTGGGTAACCTATCGACAGCCCAACACCCGTAACTGCCCCTTGAGTTCCAGACTGCCTTCAAAACAAAACATTTACTACATCTTACTTCCTAGATTCATAACAGCAGTTTTCAAGAATTCTTACCCGCAAACTCTTAAACTTCCCAGGTTCCAAGAATCGAGTAAAAGGATCATCTAGTGTTGCAACCATTTTCTTAATAGCTATGTCTAAACACAAACAAACACCAAATTCAGAAACAGTTCTAGATTGCAAAAAGGGTTAAAGCTTTGTTTTAAATCAAACATACAAGTCTCTTCTCGAGTGTTCATAGACTCATTTCGTAATGCAGACTCTCTGTAACGAAACCAGCTTTGTCCATTAAAGGTTTTATCAATATATGCACGATCAATTGTTCTCCAAGCTTCAAGGAAGAGAAGATTCTCTTCACTAAGACCCCCTAGAGAGATCAAAACTAAACTCAAATGGCAATCCCCAAATTTAAGATGTGTTTTTTTTTTTTTGTAATAATGAAATAGCCAACTTACATGATGGTGAATCAGTGGTAACAAGAGAAATGGAGGAGACAAGAAGAACAGAAAATACACGAACTAATGCGACTGAGATATTCTTTCTAAAGTTGACTGAAGATTTCAATTTCATTATAACCTTCCCTGGAAATATCTTATAATCATTTCTCTGGAGAAGACACAGATTTCTATTGCAGACGAACACGAGTCCTGAATTTGTATTTTTCCTTGGTTTGTTACGACAATTTCGAGCATATCTAAAGTTTGGAGGTTGAGACAGCCACAAATTCACCTGCAAAGCTTGAATAATTTTTTACAACTGAATGAGGAGAGAAACTAAAAGAAAAGTAAAGTTTCAAGGAAGAGAAATTACCTGGATTGAAAAATTAGAGTTTATTTTATAAATTGGGGGTAAAGAAGAACTCGCAAGGACCTCCATTGGAAAGAGCTTGAGCTTCCCTCTCTTTTACTTACCGGAAAAATGATAAAAGTATATGATTCGAAGAAAGGATAATGGTGACATGCATGCCGTTTCCTTGTTTCTCACACCAACATCGTGCTGGTGGATTGGAAATTTTATTTACAAAAAATATCCGGAATTTTGAATTCGACGTGAATCGAACACGCAACCTTCTGATCTGGAGTCAGACGCGCTACCATTGCACCACGGATCCGGATGACTTACATTCTTCTTCAAAATTATATCATACGTGTACACGTTAAGTTCGCGGTCTTTATCAACTATTCAAATTTGCAAACAATCAATAATAGTATGCGAGCATCTCATAATTTTTTATATCATACTCAAATAGAAAATATAAACTACTCGAGCCAAAACCAACAAGTATTCTAATATATATTTTGTCAATCATATACTTAGTATTTTTTTTCTTCTAACAAAATAATTATGTCAATAGTTTGGCTAATGATTTTATAGGGAAGTAAGCTTGTCTTTGTTTTTATTATATCTTGTAAATAAAATTAACAATAATGTTGACATAGATATCATATATATATATATATATTATCACCATCATTTTTGGAATAGAATAATAGCGTATACTATATATGTATATATAACTATATATAGAATGCATTATAGAACAATATTTGATGTATATATCAACTACATCTCACACATTCATATACGCAATGTCATGTATAACTTGTCTGTTGTGGGGCATTATACATACTAGATTTTGCTCTGGTAAATAAATATACATATTTTAGAAAATTCACTTTCTAAATATTGGGTTAACGATTAGCATGAAATTTCAAAAAAAAAAAAACTTAGACGTATTGATATTCTACAATGTCCTAAAAAATCCATAATATGTATTTATATTTATATTACACATTTATTACTATGTATAGTTGATGATAATAGTATGATAATTTGTTGGATTGTTATTCACACAGTAAAAATAATTTAATCACCAAAATTTTGCACATTTGACATTGAATTTTATATGGATGGATTAGATGAATAACAAAACTACGCATGCTAATTAGATAAATGACTATTTGTTTGTAAAATTAGAAACTTTATGAAATGTTAAATTTATATATCAAACAAGAAAGAGTTATATACAAATGTTGTTTGTAAATCAACCAAAGTAGAAAAAAATTTATAGGTGGTATGAAGTGTTCAAAGGTGCCTCGTTAAAACCTGAAGCTAGAAAACCCAGTGGGATAAAACTAGTAACAGGAAAAAGAGTACAACCTTTGAAACACAACATATAAGCAGACAACAAGAAGCATGTAATGCAGGTAAGGAAAGATAAAACCAAAGCTAGTGCTAGGTAGTAGCCGAAGGGCTGTGCAGAGGATGTAAGGTGTTCCCATCATGGAAGGAGTTATGGAAACGGGAGTCACTGGTGTAGCGCAGACTTGTTACCCAATCTTTAATGGTGTGAACAATCAGCTGCTTAAGATAAGCATGTGTATGGTGTTGTTTTCTGTGATGACGTCCATTCCTTTCTCGCCAGATGCCATAAATGGCGGATTGGAAGCAAAGCTTGAGCAAAACCGCATCAAGGGAAGGCATGCAACAGAGATGTAGTGATGCAAGCGTGCGAGGCCAGTCCGGGGAGATCCGAGAGTGAAGAATTTTGGAGGTAAGATCCATCCATAAGGTGAAGCTATATGGGCAGGCGAAGAACATATGGTCGCGGATCTCGTCCGGTTCACCACATAGAGCATATGGTGTGGGAGTGGCCTATCGTCCTATCCTCGAGCCGGTGGTTAACCTGTCAAGAGCTGCAAGCCAAGAGACAAACATATAACAAGGAACAAATTGTAGGAACTAAATAGAGGAGGACCAAGGTTGTATATGGAGTGAGTAAATTAGCTGCTTCCATGTGAGGGTGGATGAGAATGTAGGCCTGTATGTATCATTCTGATGCCGCCATAGAACTAGATCAGGAGTCTCATCAGAAGTGGGGAGAAGCAAGCGAGTTATGTGGCTGTGAAGATGACGATGTGATGGAATGCGAGATTTGCTGATTCACCACCAAAAAGGGTGGCAACCGAATAAACCGAAGCGTACCAAGGTATACCTAGTTCTCGGATGCCCGCGTCTCCAGTGAGAGAAATGAGCGGACCTAGAGAGGTCCAGTTGTCAAACCAGAAGGATGTATTGCGGCCATTGGCGATACTAAAACGGAGAAAAGGGGCTACCGTTGCTCGAAGCTTCAACAGCTTGTGCCAAATCCATGAGCCACGGTTGTTGATGGGGAGATCCCATAATGTAAAATTATATTTATGAAAACACTATGCATATATTATCTCTCTTCTACTTTTTTTTCTATCCCTCTTCTTCTTTGTATTTGAATATTTTATGTTTAAATAATAAAATCACATAATTTTTCATAAAAATACATATTTTATATATCTAACTAGATTAAAATTATCTAAAATAGATTTATATTAATTAGAAAATAGTGAATAGTGATCATGGGCGGATGTAGTATATAGGTGATGTGATCTGGGATCGTTAACTCCGATCAAAGGCTTGGTCGGACGGTGCAACAGTGATGGGATGAAGCGATTAGGTGGATTCGTCTCGGATAAGTGTGGTTTTCTTGCAACGATGGTTTGAATAATTTCTTAGAAGATGATTATCTTGTAAGAAACTCAAATTTCTAAAATCAACGAGTGAAAAATTGATTGGTCAAAAGCGTTTTCTCTCAAAATGATTCACTAAATTCAAAAGAAACATGTTTTTCGTCATATGTAGGCGACACATAGCCTAGGGTTTGACCAAGACTAAAAACAACATATAGTCTTGAGTAAAACAACACGAAGTCTAAAAATACAAGCAAAACAACAAAGCGTTTATTTTGCATAAGTGTCTAAGACACTCATCCAGGACAACTAGTCCTGAAAAACTTGGGCGTAGTGATGCGGTTTGCCTCATTAAAAACCTTGATGGAGAGCCTCCTTCCTAAAAAAATCCCCACCAAAGAAAATAGTACAAAATTCATTCATAGTTACCTAATTATTCATTCTGGCTGGCTTTGAAGATGTTAAAAACATTGAAGGTTGCTTTGAAGTCTGCATGGATCATGGCATGATTCTTCTTGGCTAGCTCCTTTGCTTCGGACCGGGTGATCCTTTCTTCAGGTTCTGGTTCAAGCTCATGTTCTAGTTCTTCCTCTTCAGAGCTGGTCACGATCATATTATTCTCTCTCTCTTGAAGAGGATTTGACCTAAAATCCGAACCTGCAACAAAAGAAAATAATTCAGAAACACCAAAGTTGAAAATAATCTTACGTGGAGGATCAAGACGATAAGCTTGATCCTTGTTCTTGAATGGACGTGAGATTTCTCCGGGATCCCATATGAAGTCTTCTGTTCAGTCTAGATAATTCGTTGATCTAGATGGTTGGGATAGCCTTGGGGTCAACTCTTGAACATTCTGGACCCTCAAAAGGTTGTACTTGATAGTCCAAGGTGGTGCTGCAGCTGGTCGTGACATATTGCTCTTCACTTGAGCTTGAAAATCCAATGGATACATGCTGATTTGTTTGAGCCGCAACTTATGTCTAGACTTTCCCTTAATGTTTGTCTTCTTGTAAGGCCAATAAAAATAGTATATGACCTTCTAGAGATCCATGATGATAATAAGATATACCCTAAGCTCATCTCCATGGACCTCCCTAAACAATAAAACGCAAACAACAACACTAGACAAGCACAAGTTATAGCAAAAAAATAGATATCTTTCTTAAGATAATGATCACTAACAAAGTATTCACAAGATTTATAATTTCCAGATTTATTATCCTTGGCGCTAAATTTATAGATTAGAATGTACCTCCTTGACAATGTGTTGGCCACACCATTGTCCTTATCTTTATTAGGCTGAATGACATGAAAGAATACCTCATAGGAGAATACGCTTTCACGTTCTTTGTCAATCTCTGGGGGTACCTCATGATGAGTAGAGATTTCATAATCAGGATGACTGACATGATCAATAGTCTCCACGGGTTTGGCTCGATAGGCAGTCTTGAAACATAAGATATGTGAAGTATATGTTAGCTCTTTGTCTTTGGGTAACACTTCCTCATTATGATGCAACACATAATTAATCTCACTCGGAAATTCCGGTGGAAGGTTAGAGAAACTCATGAGAGTCTCTTTGTACAGAAAATGAATTCGAGATTTATTAAAAGGATACGTTTTCTCGATCTCACCCGATAAAATCATGAAGTTGGAACTCAAGGATTTAGTCTCCTCTTGAATTTTCTTGATACACCACTGCTCTTTTCAATACCTAAAATCTTTGAGACTAACTCCAGATCACCATATAAATGTTTGAAGTGCTCTACACATGCTTAACTTCAGAAATAGCAAGATGCGGGTAGTTGAACTTTGAAAATTTATTGTGGACAACTCCGGACAGGTCTTGGGACGCACTATGGCTTGAAAGCTTTCATTTTGAGTGAAGAATATGATATAATTTTCCTTATTACTCCAGTAGTTGATATTCATCCTCTTACAACCCTTACAAGCCGCATATGTTAATCTGTCAATTTCTGGACTTTGCGCATAGTTGTTGATTTGAATGTGAGGCTCCATTTTGATCATATATGAGATCGTCTTAGGATGATTCAAGGATGGAAGGACTCCTTTTGTAGTTAAAAGCGTGTCCAGAGTGGTCCTTGATATATAGGAGTTAATCTCAAATTCCAACAACATATAATCTGCACCATCACAAAAGAAGTCAATACTCTCTATCCCATAAGAGTTGCGATACTTATCTCTTTGTGGTGTAGGTCCATTAGGTGGGTCTTCTTTAATCGGCAATGGTGTAAACACTCTTCTCCGTAGTTGTGGATGGCTCAATACCATCCATGGTTGCATCTCATAATTTCTTAAATAAGGAGAACAATCAAGATTATATGATCTTTTATCCTCCATAAACGTTTTGGAGTTGCTGTAGATTTTTCCATCAACGCCTTGAGACTTTTTCTTCTTGAATATTTTGGGAAAGTGAGAGTTATCTCCTTGGATTGATTGTAGATCCCTTCTTTCTATTGTATCAGTTTCTTCATGACTTGGAATCTGTCCATAGATCACCATAGGATTCGTGGAAGCTTCCTCTGCAATTGCGATCATCTCCTTATTACCTGAAAATTTTTCAAGACCTTTGACACTAGAAAAGTGTGTTAAAGCAGTCATAAAGCTATTAAAATCAAATTGTTGATATGTTTTTAAGTCAAAAAAATTAGGTAACCTCTCTTGTTCTACAATCATGAACTCATATTGTATAAGCTCTTGATTCTTACACACTTTTTCATAAAGAGTTTGTTGAATATCTTTTTCAGGTTCTTCCTCTTGGTTAATCTCTGGGAAAACATGCCCTAAAACATGCTCAATGTACTTCTCTTCGTTCTGATCAGTCACAGAATACTCAGTATGCTCCATTGCTTCATGGTCTTGCTTGTACACCACTTCGCCATTAGGTTGCTCAGTAACGTGTTCCACGTCTTCTTCTTGAACCTTTTGATCTTTACTTGCAAGACAAACCTTTGGCGAAGACAAGTGCGTTATACTAGAATTAAATCTTCCAAAAATATTGCAAAGCTCCCTTCTAATATTTTCTTCTAGCAAACAATGTGACTTCTCTATTTTCTTAATTTGTTTAGGTTCAACAATTTTCCTTTCCTCGTGATATCCATAAGTTCTCAATTCTTTGGAAACTGAAAACTTAGAAGACTTGCCTCGAGGGTACGTATCTTGATTTTTATAGGAAGATCGAGTAGTTGGCTTAAGGTTAAGGTTTGGAACGTACGTTTTCCTCATAAGTGCTTTAAGTTCTGGCTAGGAGGTGATAGGCGTCTCACGCGTCCGTCTCCTTATACTCTCGCCTTCTTCCCACCATTGCAAAGCATGAGAGGTAAACTCGACTATAGCAAGAGTGATTCGCTCCTCTTCAAGAGTTTGTCGGTAGTCAAACACATGCTTGATTTTCTGTTCCCAATACAAGTATGCTTCGGGGTCTTTCTGTCCTTGAAATATAGGAGCTTCACGTTTGAAGTTATGAACTTGAATCCAACTCACGCTTCGGCGTTCCACATGATGATAATCTTTTCCACAATTTCGTGATCTACGAATTTTCGAAGTTCCTCCATGGTACGTGGGATACCAAGAACAACTCGCGGTAAGTTGTTATAAAGAAACTCACAAAGCAGAAACATCAACATGGAAAATTTCAGGTTAAGGGAAACCTCAACAATCAAGGGATGATCTAACTATCACAAATCTATTATCTTAATGATCTTACAAGTTTGAAATAGATGCAAAAACTCAGCGAAACAAGCTATATGCAAGCAAAAATTCAGCGAGGACCTAGATACAAAAATCAACAATGACCAATCACAAAATCTGAAATAAATTAGGCTCAAATTTAGCAATATCAGTCACGAAAACAACAACAAACTAATCACAAACAACAATTAATCAATCACGAAAACAACAATGGCAATGAACACAAAACAGCAATTGGACTAAAAAAACAGACTCAAAAAATAAAAAAACTATTACCTAAGAATAAACATAAAGAAACAAAGCAGACTTGACTCAAAAAAAACAAAAGACAACGACACAAAAAAGCAAATTAATACTCAACAAAAACAAGATTCAAAACAAAAAGACAACCATAATAACCTAAACGGCGACTCAAGCAACAAATAAGCTAAAGACACGGCCTAATAAAAACTCTAATAACAAGAAGGACAAGACTCAAACAAAACAGACTCGAACACAACAAAAAATAACATAGAATCAAAATCCTAGCAACTAGAAACGAAAGATACAAACAAAACTCTAAAGTGACGACCTAAGTAGGACTCTAAGTAGCAACGAACTCACTAAACTAAGACAATAAAACAGATTAAGACTTAACAAACACAGCAGCCACGGCTAAGACTTAATGCACTTTTTAAAAAGGGTTTATGACACAAAAATTTCAGAAGATACAACAAAAAAAAGAAGAAGATTAGGGTTAGGAATAGCTCAGCCTTTGGTTCAGAGTTGGCTCCCATACAACCTGATGCGATCCGTGATCGTTAACTCCAATCAAAGGCTCGGTCGGACGGTGCAACAGTCATGGGATGAAGCGATTAGGTGGATTCGTCTCGGATAAGTGTGGTTTTCTTGCACGGATGGTTTGAAGAATTTCTTGGAAGATGATTATCTTGTAAGAAACTCATATTTCTAAAATCAACAAGAGAATAACCGATTTCTCAAAAGCTCTTTCTCTCAAAATCATTCACTAAATTCAAAAGAAACAGATTTTTCGTCACATGTAAGCGACACATAGCCTAGTGTTCGACCAAGACTAAAAACAACAGGTAGTCTTGAGTAAAACAACACGAAGTCTAAAAATACAAGCAAAACAACAAAGCGTTTATTTTACATAAGTGTCTCAGAAGTGTCTAAGACACTCGGCCAAGGTGGGCGTACTGATGCGGTTTTCTCATTAAAAACCTTAATGGAGAACCTACTTCCTACCAAAATCCCCACCAAGAAAAAGAGTACAAAACCACACCACATAGCTATTCATTCATAGTTACCTGGTTTTTCATTCTGGCCAGCTTTGAAGATGTTGAACACGTCCATGGCTGCTTTGAAGTCTGCATGGATAATGGCATGAATCTTCTTGAATAGCTCCTTTGCTTCGGACCGGGTGATCCTTTCTTCAGGTTCTGGTTCAAGCTCAGGTTCCAGTTCTTCCTCTTCAGAATTGGTCACGATCATATCAATAAGNAAAAAAAAAGAGGGGGGGGGGGGGGGGCAAATGCCCCCGGTTAAATATATAAAATTTGGCAATATCTTATTTTTAACCTTCAAAGTTGCACTCACATACAGTTTTAACCTTGGTGCTCAACAACTAGCAACTTGGTCACTAAAATTGATTTATTTTTCTAAAAAACTTTAAAATTACAAGTTTACCATAAAAACCTTTAAAGTTTTTTTAACACCGTTTAAATCAATGACAGAACAGTAAAAATAAAAAAATAAAAAATAAAAATAAAATATTAAAAATTCTATAAATTATAACAAAAAATTAATAAAATTTGTAAAAAAAATTATATAAAATGGTGAAAAAATTTATAAAA
>OVBE01008601.1:3202-16995 GCA_900406425.1 Iberis pinnata | reverse complement strand
TTTCAACCAAAGTCCTTAAGAAAAGTCCTACACTTTTTTATTATTATTCTATTCTAAGGACTCACATATTGGTCCAACCAATAATGATGCTCTTATATAAGTTTATCCTGCCATATCTCAAAGAACTTATAAATATATGTCGTATAGATAACTACATAAAATCTACTACTGTACTTGGTTTTTTGACCTATTCTTCCTCTACGAGAAGCACATATAATAATACCCCCATAATTTCGTTTATTTTTCTGTCTTTACATATCTTATTTATTAGTTGGATAATATTTTTTCATATTATACATAAGATTTCATGCTCCCTTGGTCACTTTTTTCTCGTTTTCTCTCTTGCACTATTTCGAGAAAAAGTAGATCTTAGTTTTTTTCTCTCTTAAACGGTGATGGAAGTTCCCCCAACATTGGTCGCGGGTCCTTTCATGGCCTCATTCTTCTATTTCTCCGTCGGTCTTGTTTCGTTCTTGTTCTGGTCTAGGGCTTAGACAGTGGACGCTTTTTCATTTGCTTAGTTTGATTGGGTTGTCTGCCAGTGATTAGCAGTCGCCAGGCTTGGTCACCGATAGTGTGGGCGACTCGTTCCTCTACGAACGACAGCTTTCCCCGGTATATCATTCCTGCTTCTTTTCTGAACATTGGCTGGCGTTTCGGCTTCCTTTGATCCTGCTCTGTCAGCATCTTTTTTCCGGTCGTTGTTAGCTCCAATTTTTGTAGTACGACCCTCTTTCGACGTTTCTTTTCTCATAGGCTTCTATCGGGGGTTGTGGGTGGTAAGTTGTTTGTTCATTGCTTCTAGGGCGGTTTTTTGTGAGTTATGCGAGGTTGATGGGTGGTGTAGTTTGGTGGTTAGTTGGTGTATCCTCTGTTTTTGCTCTAATACTTTGCGATTTCATCGTTCAGCCCTGGTTGTTTTGTATCTTTGAGTTGGCTTTCGATTAGTGTCTCATTTTGGCTCAAGGTTAGTGCGGTTCTGACTTCCATCGTTATTTTATCCAGTTGGTTTACGGGCATACACTCTTTCAATTTCTGTTGAGAGTTCTTCTGCTTGTAGTGACGTTCCTTGTATATGTTCATTAAATCAGTCTGTTGTCATCATCTTTTGTGGTTTCTCCTTCAGTGTTTTAAAATGTCTTCGTTTCTTTGTTGTTTATTATGATGGTTTTCAAGTGCCTCTTCATTGTTTGAGGTCTTTCTCGCCAGTCGAAATGTTTTGTTGCTATCCTGCGAGAGTGCGAGGTATTCTTGATTCACTATAGGAGATCGCACAATATTGGGATTAATATTGGGATGGTAGTGTCCATCTCCTAGCATGATTATTGTGGATTGCATGTTTTTTTCGAACTCATATAGACGCTCTTCTGAGTCTTTTTTTTAGGTTTGACCTTTGTAATCATTTTTGTGTGTAATTTGCATCCTTTTTGGGATTTTAGTTTTGAAAATTTGTTTTCTGCCAGCATCGTCTAGAGTTTAGATTGTGTTGCATTATGTACTATTATGTTTTATCCTATGACAATAAAGTGACAAAAAATATTATACATAAAATTCAAATATTCTTAAATACCAAACCAATTAGAGATACGTACGTGCGATTGAGTGGTTGAGATCTCCCAAATATAACCTTTTGTCCTTTATTACTTACTTTTTTATAAAGAATTTGATTCATTTATTTTTTTAGTTCATTGTTTAAATATAATGATGCTGTCCAACTCATTATGATCTTCAAATCTGATCATACAAAAAAAACAGCCCAAGATCATTACTTAAATCAATGATTGAACGAAAAATGATAGAACACAACTGATTTGCTTTTGTACTATTTTATTGTTCTGCCCTCTCAGAAGTCACAGCTAATTATTTACAAGCTCATAGCTTTTAAGTAAAAGAATGTAATTGTGTGTATTCTATACTTTGAACATCTAGTAACACAGAAATTTTTCAAGAACGAAATTGTGTCGTTGTCGTATGATTTATACGCAAAATTTACTATTCTCACCTATTCTAGAACAATTACTATGTTATTTTATGTGATCAACTGACGTATAAGTTTTGTTTGAAAGGATTGTGTGGATATTTTATGAGAGGGTTTGAAATTTTATATATGAATGTGTGCTTGAGGCTAATTATTTATAGTACAGTTTATTTTCTTAGTTCGGATACTTCACCATGTATTTATAGCTAGGTTGGAACATAGAACTCTAAAGATTAGGTAAATTAGCGTTTTTTGGGAAGAGATGGAGTCTTGATAAAACAAAACAAAAAGGTTGGAACATTACATGTCTGTTCTATTTTACATCTTCACGTAGTAGAATGTATAGTTCAGGCTGTTCAGCTGCTATATATTCCCTTAGATATGGTTTTTATAATTTTAATATATTCTAATTAGGAATTTATTTTATACGGTCCATACAAATATTGAAATAAATTTAAACATCAAAGATTTGAATAGATTCAAATATACATAAGTGTTCCGTAGTAGAACAACTAATCAAATTAGCTTAAGGTTATTGAACATTCCAAAGTAACATGTCTTTATTAATATTAACACCCACACAATACAGACTGTATCGGAATGTTCGTGCCCTTAAGATCATATCAAATAGGAAAAGACTTACTTGACCCAAGAATTGCTTCTATTGATGCCGCTGATCCAACATGTTTTTTAATTACTCGAGAGTGGACATTTTCGTTATACCCGAAAGTACTCCAAAGTCATGAACAAACAAAAATGATGGAAAAAGTTAAATAGATGAGAGAGAAAAAGTTCACATTATTTATATAAATGCCATCGCTTTTTTGGGAGTGAAACAAATCCACGAGATTTTGTAATGCAAATTTGTTTGTGTGGCAGATTTGTTTTTGCAGATTTTTTGTGTTACAGATTTGTTTCCATGCATATTTGTTTTCGCATATTTGTTTGTCTATTTGGCTGCAAATATTCACGTCACTTCTACGTTATCAAAGATTTGTCTATGTCACCACATATTTTTTTTCGTAGATTTTTTCTCGCATATTTTTTTCTTGCAGATTTTTTTATTTACATTGCAAATTTGTTTACTTGATCGCAAATTCTTGGTCGTTTAACCACAGTTTTTTGTCTTCCGACCGCCGATTTGCTTAAATTGCATATTTGTTTTAATTGACTGCAATATTTTTTTGTCACCGTAGATATATCAGAAAACAAAATTGCCTGAACAACCCATGTGGCCGCAATTTTGTTTTAAATCTGCAATGGCCGCAATTTTGTTGCACACGTTACTGCATAGTTCTTCTTACTCATCTGACCCTGACATTACCACATTTTTTTGACGTAGCTTTTTATAAATCCTTTGACCGCAAATTTTTGAAAATCTGCGATGATTATATTGTAGATTTTTTTGCTTGGTCAATAGAATATTTTGACCATTGTTTCTATGTTGCAGAGTTGTTTGTCTATTGCACTTTTTTTACCCACAATAGGTGGAAACGACGACGTATGATTTAATCATCTCCTATTCTATAAAGTCTATTTAATCACCATTGTAGAGTTGTTTGCCCATTGCAATTTTTTTATATATTGCAGTTTTGTTTCGCTATTTCCACAAATTTATTTACTTAGTTACATAATTGTAAAGTTTGAGTTCTATCCATTGTAGAGTTGTTTATGTAAAGCATTTTTATTTATAGATTGCAGAGTTTTTTTTCTAATGCTAATACTTATAGTAGTTGCAGAGTTGTTATAATATGTAGATAACAAAAGAAAACTAACATATATAAACATGTTTTTCACAACTGTAGCATAATAGACGCATAATCATAAGAAAATATGTATTGCAATCACTTGAAGAGATACATCGCTACAAAAGCTACAATCACAACAACCATAACAATAGAAACCATCTTCATCTTCAACAAAACCTTGTCAGTTGTAGTCTTCAGTACCTAGTCTTGCAGGGCTGCCAATTATTCCATCTTATTCACCTCTTCTACAAGAGCAAAGTCTTCAGTACCTAGTCTTTCATGACTGCCACATCCCACCACTTCCAAATGTGGCATCCACCATCCTAGGACATAAGTATTAGCATCAATACGAGTATGTTGGACAGCAAATTTGTTCATCAATGCTAAACAAACTGCATATCTGACTGACAACCATTGAAGAACCATATACGAACTACACAATGACTCACAACTACACAATGGTAACCATTATTCAAAACTAATAATCATTCACAATGACTCACGATATAAGAAGTACACTTACATTTCGATTAGGACATGTGTAGAACAATCTTTCCTGATTTGGTAAACGAGTGGCGCTTTTGATTATAACATCCGCACCACAGTAACATACCACTGGCGTCCTATATTCGGAAGGGTTTGTACCAACATATGAATGTGGACTCCTAACTTCATCGAAATGAATTGCTTCCGGAGGAGGAAAACTCGTCACCTCTTCTTCGTAGTTGGAGTTAGGACCGAAACCAGGCGCATCTTGTTGATCGCTAATATTGTATATATACCTCCCCATGTTGAGAATCAATCCACAAATCAAAGACAAACCCTTAATATTTGATTCCTAAATCACAAAGAAACCCTAAATGTTGTGATTTCCAAATAGATTTTCTACAAAAGAATATGATTAAAACGACGTTGTTTTGAGTTGCAATTATGTCAACAAAACTGCAATACAAAAATAAATCTCCAATAGAACAAAAATATGCTGTATAAAATTAAATATCCAATGTGAATGGAAATAAATTTGCAACACAAAAAATTGTAATACTAAAATAATTCTACAATAGAACAAAAATCTGCAGTACAAAATTACATATCCAATGTGAATAAAAGTAAATCTGCAATACAATAAAACTCTGCAATACAAAAATAAATTTGCATAAGAACAAAAATATGCAATACAAAACAAAATCTCGAATGTAAATGGAAATAAATCTATAATAAAAAAACTCAACAATACAAAAAAAAATCTGCATTGGAACAAAAATATGCAATACAAAATTAAATCTCCGATGTAAATGAAAATAAATATGCGAAAGAAAATAAATCTAAAACATAAAATAAAAACATATATGAAAAATTAGATAAGTGTTTTGATTGGACTATTAACTTTCAACCGTACACATTACTACATTTAATCATAAATCTCTTCAGCTTCCTAAACATAAATAACCATAATAAATATTGTCTCACACTACATGAAACGACTTCAACAGTCGCACTTGTTTGTTCAAAAATTTTCAGTTTCTATAAATATTATCTCACACTACATGAAACACTTTTCAGTTTCTCTCTTCTATAAGAAAAAGTAGGTTGTTATCTGATTCATCTATCTCTCAAAAATCTTTGTATTCTATGTTTGTATAGATTGCATTTATGTTATTTGAGTAATCTTATTTTGTGTTTGTTGTAGGCAATCATGGATAAGGGTAAACAAGTGAAGGTCGACAACGATGATGAGTACAAGCATGCAAAGGAAATTCAACGATTTCATAATCATTTCCAATCGATTATGGTTATATTAAAAAATCAAATCAAGGCCAAGGAGGACGCTATCGAAGCACGGGTCAAGTACGAGAGGAAAAACGCCAAAGGCTATCTGTTACAGACACAAATTTCGGCTAAGAATTTTGCTAATTATTGCTTTGTTCCACATCTCTAGTTTTTTAAAAATTTGCAATACAAAAATTAATGTGCAACCAAAAATGAATCAGAAATATAAAAAGATATCTCCAATGTAAACGAAAATAAATCTACATTTAAAAAGATCAGCAACACAAAAATAAATTTGCCACAACGCACAACGTAGACAATGAAATAAGATAAATAAGAACAAATTTATATGTCAAAAAGATCGCCTCCGATCATCTCCATGAACATGAAAATTAGGTCTTCATCCTCCATTATCAGCTGTAAAAAAAAAATTACATTATTAAACCTTAATTTCTCAATTAATAATAAATCCTTTAAAAAGTTGAAGGAGAATAAAAACTGAATCAGGAGTTTGATTTGGTGCTAGACGGTGGCCATCATACAGAAAACAAACAGAGTATCATATAGGTTTTCTTTTTGAATTACCGAATCATCATTTTCTTCATATTTGTATGAACACTTAAACTAAATATATCTTCGATTCACTATTTACATTTGTAAACAATATTTTATAAAATGAAGTAAAAGAATTAGGCTAAATGTTATTTTGTTTAAATGAATTTTGGTAAAAAAAAAGTATACCAGCTGGTCGATGAGTTTTAGAATCACTCTCTTCTCCTGTTCCGATTCAGGTGTTGGTGATCTCCTTGAGATAGAGGATTCTACAGTTGTAATCGAAAAACTCATGGTTTGAAAGAGTTTGTAGATATATTTTAGAGAGATAACGAGACTTTTAGTGTGAAAGATAGACTCTCGATCAACGATAATTTATAGCTAAAAATTCACTTAGAACAAGAAAAGCGTATTGGTAAAAGTTAAATATTTATTTCGATAAAACCAAAACATAATTTTGAACATACAAAAACACTTTCTATTTGGTCAAACACCCACTCTGAAAAACGTAGAGATGAAAATTTGAAGATAATTTGATAGGACAATACAAAAAAATTGAACATGAAATAATTTGATAATACAATACATAAAATTTGAACATGATATAATTTGAACATCAAGCAAATCCAACGTTGCAGTTTTGTAACAAAGCTACAAATTTCGACGTTGGAGATTTGTTTTCCAATGTTGCAGTTTTCTTAACAAAACTGCAGATTTTACCAACGTTGCAGATTTGTTTTCCAACACTGCAGTTTTGTTAAAGAAACTGATGAAGATTTATGACATTGCATACGGTTTTTTAATCATTTTCAATAATTTTCAACGATTTTTTACCTTAATCTATACAATTTTTCGAGCTATTTTTCTTTCTCTTACCCTCATTTCGATTCGAGCAAGGTATGGATCTCTACTCACCCCCTTTTAGTATGAAAATTAGGTTATTTTGGGGGATTTCATTTTGGTTGGTTTAGGATGTTGGAATGCTCATCTAGATGCTTTTATAATCTCTTTTGAACTTGATTGCCACATGCATGTTGATTTGGGGTTGTTGGGTTTTGGTTGAGAAATGTTGAATTTGAGTCTTGGAGTTTAGATTTTCGGATTGAAATTTTTGGTTAGGAATTTGATTGTGGTTGACTGATTTGCTAATGAATGTGTTAAAGGAATGGTTTAGGATGAATGATTGTGAATGGTATTTGTGTCTTTGGATTCATTGATGGTTAATTTTGATTTCTTAGTTCATATCACTTGATTATTGGTTCTTACGTGGTTATTCTCTTGATTCTTGCTAATTTTCGTTACTATTGCTCAAATCATTGCTCACCATTGACTATATTTCTTGATGAAGTGATTAGATTTGATTTTAGTATCATGATTTGATCGATTCTTAGTTGAAGTATCTTGATTCTTGGTAATTTAAGTTAGTATTGCTTGATCACTGCTTAATACTTCTTGACTTGGTGTCTCCACTTATGTTTTTCACATGTGATTCTTGCTAATTGATTAGTTAGTATTGGTCTTTCAATGTGAATTTTTGATAGTCTCTTTTTGCGAATGATTCTTGTTACATCTTATGTTAAAATTTCTCGATCATTGCATAACCATTTAATCTTTTGTTTTGAATTTATTAAGTTACTAACTCTATCGTAAGTTCTTTTTCATTTCAGGATGGATCCCATGCAAATGTCGGACTCAAACGATGACCGAACAATCGATCTCACAAAAAAGACCCGCTCGAGAGATGCCAAGCAACAAGAACCAAGCACTATTCGGTCTTCATCTGCAACTCTTCCAAAACCTAAGAAGAAGCCAGCAATCGCTTGGGAAAAGGGGAAATTTGTAGCTTCTTGTAGCGACCCAATGATAGATCTGACGTTCTTATAGGCTCCTTGGACTTATTTAGCCGGTCCTCCATTGACCAACAATCGATTGGATTATAGGGTAACCGAGTTAAAGAACAACAAGGTTTGGAATACGCGGAAGCTGACGACCAAGTGGGATGCCTTTGATGGCTTGTTTTACAACTCTATGTTGAAGAAAAATTTAGAGCCAACAATATTTTCGGATCACTCTGACCTGAGCTTGATTGGATTTGATGTTGATGTAGGGAGGATGTTTAATCGGATTTGGCTCGGGACATTTCCTTTCCACGCTTAACCTCCTCATGTTAACCTGGCATGGAAATTCCGTGCCTTATTCCATATTTTCATCAAGGATCCGTGGAACCCTCACCTTGCTGAGACCGAGGTTCAATTCTTTTGCCTCGATCGACTTTACAGGATCCCCATGGTAGTGTTTGGTCCTATTTACAGGGTCCAAGCTTCAGGACACTTCCAAGAGTTACCCAAGTTTCACTCTCCTGGTGATCTTTGGGAGATAATAGCTTAGGGAAACTTCAAACTTAGGAATGCGAAGCTCACTCGCATCTGCAACCCTGCCATTCCCAATGCTATAAAGATTCTCGACAATGTGTTCTATGGAAAATCAGAATCTGGGGCAGCCAACACTCCAAAACTTAATCTCATCCATTATGCTCTCTGCCAATTCACTATGGATTGTTATGAAACGGACCAGGACAAGAGGTCTCATGAGGCTAACATGGGTTGAATCTTTGCTAAGGTCCTTAATGGGAGGAAGTTTAATGCACTGCAGAACCCGACTCGGGTTGAGGTGATTGGTAGTTTAGCTACCCCAATTCTTCAGTATGTAGGGATCTCACTCGAGCTCTTCACTCTGGGGCCGGATATGAGATTAGCGGACTAGAAATACATCATCGGTACTTAGTGGTTCAGGAACTTTACCATCTACATCTTTGAGAACGTAGATGGACAAGAGTGCACGATTTTACTCCCAGCTCTTAGTGTCACTAGTTCCATATCCTTGGAGAATGTAAGGTTTATTCCAGGTCTTGAGCATCTTGATTCCCCACCAGCTGTTGTACCTGATGCTCCGCGCATCCCTTATGGTCCGACACGTGGTCCGACACGTGGTCGATAACCCATCTTACTGAAGGATTACAGCGAGTTTGACTTACCCCCACAACGTCCTGATTTTACAGATTCTGAGACCATTTAGGGGAAAGTTGATGCAATAGAGATGACTCATAGTATGGTTCAGAGGATGTGTAGCGCAATAGCGAAGATGCGGAGACCAGCCTGCTTTAGATCACCCAAGGGTCTTAGTGATGATGACGATGAGTTCGTAGGGCGTAGAAAGAGAAAAAGAGGCAGTTCGAGACAGACTTCAGACTGATTATGCTTCACTGAGTAGTATTTTTTCTTTTTCACTTTGAACTCTTGTATTTTCATTTATTTTATTTTCCTGTGTTCTAGACTTATTACTCTATTCAAGTCATTATTCCTTCTTCTGGATTTATTTTCACACTGGGACGGTATGAAGTAAGTCTGGGATATATGATGTTACTAACGATATTTTGGATGTTTTTTCTTTTGGATGAAATTTTTCAAAAAAAAGTTGTTTTTGTATAGATGAGTCTAGTCGGGTCGAGTCGAGTCGAAAGAATAATGACCATAACCAATGATGACGGGTAACCGAGTGTGAGTTAAATATTAATTTTTATTTGACTACTGACTTAGATTTAATTGATGCGGTAGATTTGGAACCCAATTGACTGATTAATATGCTTTTGAGAAGTCTGATCTTTTGGATCGTTGTTGATTTGATGCTAGCTTTATTTTGATATGACTTAATTTGATCTTAATTTTCTTGCTTATGGTGTTAGAATACTTTGAAAGCTAGGTACCTTTCTCTTCAGTTCTCTCTAAAACTGAGAGGTTCTTTTAGTATCATCTAGATCTTTTCTCTCCTTCCCTTCAATAAAAACGGTAAAAAAGGGATTGAACAACAAACTTCGAAGTTTGTTTCCTCTTCCCATAAAATATGCTGCTAAAAAAAAGAATATGAAAAGAAAAAGAAACAAAAGAAAAGCGCATAAATGCGGAAAAAAAAGAAAAAAAGAAGCAATAAGAAAAGAAAATAGAAAAAGTGAGAAAAGGGGAAAAGGGGTCAGGACCAGAAGTTGATAGATGCTTTGTTTGGTGTGGTCGCTTTGAAAGAAATGGTACTTGAGCGCATTGAGTGATGATTTGATGGTTTATTTGCAGTGGTAGTCTATGATTAGTGTCTTTTAGTTTTTGATGTCTGAACTTGGGTTTACTGAGATTCTGAGAGTTCATGTGGGGTCCGGTTTCAAATCCCTTATGTGGATTTGATTTTTGCTTTACTTGAGGAAAAGAAAAGATCTAAATCTGGGAAGTTGATATTACTCGGCTTTAAGTAACATATAGTGGATATTTATGCTTGCTATTTGGCATTATCCAGATGTTTTTTTGTAGTTCTGATATATTTTCAGGATTCTAGGTGTTCGGGTCGTTCTAGAGCAAAAAGATGGATTTCAGACGGTTTCAGGTGTCAAATGGCTAACTATGAAGACGAAGGGATCAATCCAGCAAGAGAAAGATCAATCCTTGCAATGCCAAAGAAGAGATCGATCGATCTCTACATGGATCGATAGATTGATCCAAAGACCATGTAGTTTTACGTGACATCATATCGATCATTTTCTGTAGAGAGGGATCGATCTCCATGAAGACAGATCGATCAATCTACCTAGATCTCGATCCCTGTGGACGAGCATAAATGAATTTTTCCAAAATTACGGATTTTTCCTCAAGACTTATCAAGATTTTTTTTCCTTATTATTTGTTATTGCACTATAAATATCTTATGGATTTGCGTTATTTTCTTTTTACACACTTTTAGATTTCAGAGCTTTTTCAGAGAGATGGATTCCAAACCACTGTATTTGGGAGAAGAATTCTAACAACTCTGTCTTTTATTTATGCAGTTGGTTTTTGTTCATTAATGCAATCGATAATCTTGCTTTTTGTTTCTATTTCAATGTATAAGTAGTTCACTAGTTAGGTTTTAGGGTTTTCCAGGAAAACCAAGTTTCATAGTTAGGATTATCAGAAAAGGATTAAAATTTTTAAGTTCTTAGTCTATGCTTGCTCTTAATGCATGAATTAGATTATCTAATAATTCATTGATTTTATAANAATAATAAACGCAAAGAGATTTGGTTTAGAGATCTGATCTAGTCTAGATGAGTAGATGTTCTTGCTTGCGAGAGTATTGTCTTGAATGTCTATGAACTTATTGAATCTAAACATTAATGCATGGTTGAATTAGTTAGATACAGCGAGAGTCTGTTTCGGTTAATTTGAACATAAGGCTTAATACTCTAAAAGAAGATTAATAGGATTATGTCTTTCATGTTGAGAACTATTTTCAAAGAAATTTTGCATGTTAACCTTGACTTTTAAACTTGAATACATGTAGAATATTCTATTTCCCGACGCCTTAGTTATTTAAATTTTCTTCGTTTTAATTTACCGTTATTTCTTAAACTAAATTACAACCACTTATGTTATCTGTCTTAGCTTGATTCGACATAAAACTGAAAGTCGTGCTCTCTGGTCCTTATAGAATTTGGCCTTAGCTATACTACTTAGATTTGTTCTTTGTAGTGTATATTTAGGATTAAAATTTTGAGCTTATCACTATGATCATTATATTTTGGCTATATTGGTCGTAGCAACAGATAGTCACAAGACCAATGAGTAGCTATAGCATTGTGGCTATCGGTTCAATGGGGCTATCAGTTCAATGTGTCTTGTCGTGGCTACGTTTCCACAATATTGTTACAATAATATTTGTGGCTTTTAGTCACAAAACTTACACAATCATGGTTGTATGGTTGTGTCTATATATTTGTGACATTCAAAAACATAGATATAAAACACCATAAGCCAAAAAATATGTCATGACAAATAGCTTCAAATTATCATAACAATAATTGTATCTATATAACTACATTAAAGTGACAATTAGTTTGTAGTTTTCTTCTACAAATATACCCAAATTTTGTAATGTCCAATTGCCTCAAACTATATACAAATGACGATCTTAAAAGTAATCCACGAAATGCGATGTTAAGTTATAAAGATTTAGCGGTGAAGTCTAGTTAGCAGCTTGCATAGGGTCATTGGCAAACTCAGAATGAAAACTTACAACATTAATTGAAGGACTTCCAGCATATGAAGTACCATCAACTCTTGTTGTTGGTTGGTTTGTAACTGGGTCAATTCCATTGATTTGTAATACTCTGCTTCGACGAGACATGTGTTTCAAAAAATAATTTTTAGCCACAACATTTTGTGGCTAAGTTTTATTGCCACATGTAGCCACAAAACTTTCGTGGCTACTTGTCTTCATATATCTCGTGTGTATAATTTGATGGGACCAGTACAGGAGGACATTATATCACGTTTTGGCTACGAATCGCCACACAAATAATTTACCACTCACATGAACCATTTATCATTCAAACGAACAAATTACCATTAACATGTACAATTCACATTCATCATTAAAAATTAATGCATCATTCACGAAATAAAAAAGTACTTAGATACAATAACTTTTATAAAATCCCATCTTAGCAAATTATAAAAAAAAATTATTACCCTATTACCCAATTTTTTCTTTTAGATATTTCAACATTAGAAAATATAGTTTTAGATTAAACTGAAATATAAAATTTTTAACATGTGATAATAAACAATTATCTACAAAAGATTTAACGATTTAAAAAAAAAATTTAACTAACATCGAAATGGTAATGTACCCAACAAATTGTATTAAACTTATTAATTTTTATTACGCGAGAAATCATCCAACTACTATATATTATTTAAACAAGCATCTAAGGAAATAACCTTAATATTTCATAATATGCTACTGGAAGTAGGCATGGGCATATTTCTCGAGATCCGACCTGAATCCGATCCAAAAAAACTTGTACCGAATCCAACCCAAAAATATCAGTTACTCGAATGGGTCCTAGCCTAATATTTTTTGGGTACCCGATCCGAAACGATACAAAATTGGGTACCCGAAAAACCAAAATAATGCATTAAACTAGAAAAATATACTTTTCAACTTTAACTTGTATGCGAATTTCAAGTACATACAAGTCTTTGTTACCCAAACCTATTTTGAAACAAAAACATTTTGAGTATAAATTGATTTTCATAGTGTTGGACCGACCCGACCCGAATCTGAACCCGACCCAAAAAATTTTGGGTCCTATATGAGTAGTAAATTCCTATATCCGAAAAATCTTAACCACCCAAAAACCGAATGCTCACCCTTAATTGGGAGCTTTAGAACTAAAGAGCAAACAAAAAATACACTAAGGGTAAATTTGGAAAATTGTAAATAATTTTGAAATTTGGCACCCTAATCGTATTTTGATCCGCTTTTGACACAAATTTTAAATATGTAATAATTTAATAAGAAAGGAAAATCAAAATAAGATTATAGTGCAGTGGTCTAGAGGTAATATATATCTGAATACAAGAAAATAATGCGGATAAATTCATGTTTCAAGGAATCAAATTTATAAACTGAATGTGAAAAAGTATTTTGTTTTTGTAGTCTAAGTGCAGGAGAATGGATTAAATCGAGATTTGAATACATAAAAAAATATTTAGTTAAATCCAGTTTTTCATAGAACCGATTCTATAAACTAAAAATGCGATAAATATTATTTGGTTTAGTTATTTAAGCGAAAAAGCCTACGAACAAATATTTAGTCAAATCTAGTGATTTATCCTGGAATCTCTCTCTCTCTCTCTCTCTCTCTCTCTCTCTCTCTCTCT
>OVBE01008600.1:0-16995 GCA_900406425.1 Iberis pinnata | reverse complement strand
AGAGAGAGATAGAGAAAGAGAGAGAAATTCAAAAATACAATAGATTTGAGGAAACGTAGTAGAAAAAAACAAAATTCATTATATTAACACATTTACAACAACATATTTTAACAACATATTGTTCAGCATTGACCATTTTCTTCAAACACTATGCATAACAACCCTTAGTTGTTTTGAACCTCTCACAAACTTACGTCCTATCAATTCAGCAGCAGCATGAGCCAAAATCTTCTTACCGTCTTCTAATCCACTTGACAAATGAAGATCAACTCTTTCTAACACAAGACCATGCTTAATTAAATATTGCAACATTAATACTTCACTAAACCCTCCATTAAAAATTTTATCTGGCATGACTTTTAAAGTTGATTTCAAACATTTGTGTCTTATATTTTGACTCCAATAATTCTCTAAATCAACCTGAAAGGCTGTAGCTAAGATCGGTCTTGGAGGAATCATAAAAAAATGTCAATATTTCTAAATATGGGCAACTATTGATCATGGATCTAATACCAACAAATTCATTTTGTTGCATATTTGTCTTTATAACCAAATTTTTCGTCTCCATTGGTGCTTGCAAACGAGTCGGATCATCACTTTCTTGAATCATCTAAATGAGAAATGGACATACTGTTAGCATCTTGTCTGATGGCATATCGTAAAGCATACTACAAATATGTGTTCTTGTCATGTCATCATATTCAGTTTCTTTTGCGAAATCTAAATACGCTTCTTTCATCATTCTATTTGCTTCCATGAATTGAAAATAGTGAAATTTTCCAATGTGCTTGAAACTTTGAATATTTGTCAAGTTGAGTGTAGTATACTCCATGATGAATTCACAATTCTCGAATATCAACTCAATTAACCGGTTATTATATCTGGTTATCATCGCAAGACCAATGTTCCAGCAGTTTTCGATGGTTAAAGATTTTAACATAGGAGACCTTGATATCAAAGACGTTATATTCTTGAGATTCATCAAACCAAAGCATAGATATTTTATCGAATTCGAATTCGAATTCCAAAACCTTGATGGATCAAATTCACAACCTAATAGCTTCAATGAATCCAGAGAATTTAGATTATAAAAACTTTCTGGTAATGAAAACACATTTGCTTCTATTGCTTCTTGAGTATTGTCTGAGAAATTAAGAATTTGATACTTTACTTGTTTAGACACCGCGAAGTCGATCAACAGCTTGATCTCTGATTCAAAATCAACCGGATTAGAGAGACAAAACTTAAAGCTTTTGATGCATTCACCAGAGAATCTTGACACTCACTCAATTGTATAGTAAATAAACGATGCCCTAGAGACTATTCTGGTTTCTTCATCTTCGGCGACCTGGGATTCTTTGAAAGAGATATTGGTCGTCTCATAACATATATTCTTCCAACGTTTAGATAGAACGCTTGTCTTTGAAGCATCTTTGAAAGGTAAGAACGATATTATTATGACCCGAAGATGATCTGGTAAACTTGATAATATATCTTCTCTTCTTCTTGAAACCATTGTTGATATTCGGCACAAAATAGTTTTTTTTTAACTCAGCACAAAATAGATTTAGATACAATATTGATTGTTAAAAAATTTTAGAAATATTTTAAACTATTATACAAATATTGCATTAAACACATGTTTTCATAAATCAAACATTTTTCATAAATTTTTATGAAATTCGTTTTTGAGATTGATTATAAGTATGAAACATGAATAAAATCCTACATTAGTATGTTATATGCTTGTTAACATTAGTTAGTATGTTGTTTTAGGGTTTAGGGATTCAAACCCTAAATAAGAGTTTACTCACGGATTCCTGACGAACCATCAGTATATATATGTTTAATATTCTGGAAAATCTGTCAGTGTTCCTACACTATATATATATATATATATATATATATATATATATATTAATAATACAATTTGATGATATGTTTTTTTATTGTTAATATGGTATGCAAAAAAATTTGATACTTTTCTACTAACTTGCATTTTTTATAAAAAAAATGTATACATAACCATATGGTTTCAAATTGTTCATAAATATTATAAAAACATAAAAATCTAATTGGAAGTCGATGAATAATTTGATGGATCATAATTTGCATCATCTTCAAATTCGTCACAGACTCATCGTCTACGTCATGTATACCGACGTTCAAATCGCCAAACATTATGAAATCCACCACTAAATTGACGCTTAGAGAAGATTGAATCTCAGCTAAAGAACCATTTCCCAATGGTTGTAGTGGTTCACTCTCTAGAACGCCTTGTAACATATNCTTCCCCCCCCCCCCCATGATCGCATCTATGTTGAGCCTCAAAAAATGGGTTTCACAGTAAGGCAAATCCCAGAATATGCTTTTCTTGTGCCACTTATGATTTATACTGTGAACTCAACATTGACGTGTCCATTCCCACCAACATTTGAATCATTCGTCATAACAACATCATAATCTTCCATTTGTCTTAATAGATATGTGCCATCTAATTCAGATGGTGGACCATCAACACATATAGTCATCCATCAACACGTTATGGATGACTATGGGACAAAAATCTTTGGTGACAATCAAACCAGCATGTTTTTCTTCCATTACTCAGATGGAAGGAATCGGTGGTATCGGTACAATATGGACATGCTAGTTTCCCATGAGTTCTCCATCTTGATAACATATCATACACTGGGGAAATCGCAATTAGTCCACATAAGAATCATACGCATCTTAAAATTCTATTGTAAAGACACGTCATACACCTATTCCCCATAATTCCATAATGTCTGCAACTTATATATCAGTGGTTACAAAGACATGTCAAGCGCTCGTTTCAGATGTTCTGGCCCTGGTACAAGAACATAGAGAAATAGAAACTCTCGGCTCATACACAAAGATAGCGGCAAATTGTAAGGTGTCACGATGACCGGCCATAGAGAATACTTTCTATTGTGCTTCTCGAATGGACTGAATCCATCTGTACTTAATCCGAGATAAACATTTTTTGTCTCGCATGCAAAATCTGGATAAGTAGAATGAAAATGACGCTAAGCTTCTGCATCAGAAGGACATGTAATATCTCCATTGAATATGTGCTCAGCATGCCATCTCATTGCCGCATCTGTTCTCTCTAACTGATACACCCTCTTCAACCTATCTGTTAGTGGCAAATACCACATCCTCTTGTAAGGCACTAAAACTCTACTACATGTATACCTTGGTTTGCGACAATATTGACAGGTCATCCAAGTGTCGTCACGTCTCCAATAGATCATACAATTGTCGATGCACACGTCTATAACCTGATACGACAATTCAAGCCCCAACACAAGTTTGTGTATCTTGTAATATGAACATGGAGCATTGTTATCCTCTGGCAAGATATCTCTCACAAACTTGGCTATTGCGTCAAGTGTATCCTCAATCATGTTATAATTTGTCTTTATACCCATCAACCTACTAGCAGATGATAAAGGCGAATGACCATAACTACATCCACTATATAATAGCTCATTCGCTACGAGTAACATATCAAAAAACTGTTGTGCTTCTAAATTTGGTTCTTCATACGAAACCTGAGTCGTCTTTATATTTTTTTCTATAAAAATCATGAACCATTTGAACCGTAGGTGCACCAAAATCTAATTTCGTTAAAGGTTCCTCTATTATAGCGGTCAATGGTTCGCTACCGCTAGTACTAGCAACAAGATCAGGTCGTTCGCTACAGCTCCTACTAGCAACAATATCATGTTGTTCGCCAGGTAAATACCAAATCTTATAACTCGGCATAATACATTCGTATAAAATTGATTCCAAACCATTTCTATCCTAATATTATGAGAATTCTGACATACAGAGCATGGACATATTAACTTACGATTGCATTGTGCCCGAGGTTGTGGACATGCTAATTCAATGAATTCCATAACACCACGTGCGTATTCGTCGTTCAAAAGGTTTATATCTGGATCCATTCTTTCACCATTCATCCATGATCGAAAATAAGGAGCAGTAGACATATTTTTGTAAAATATATGTATTAAATGTGTGAAGAATGAAGGTGGAGTGGTCTGGTTTTATAGGCGTTTTTGTGACGGAATCCTGACAGATATATCCATCAGGAAATACGAATATAATCATTGGCAACGGTTATGAACGGCTACTTTTTACCGCAAAAATTTCTTGACAGATATTTTGACAGTTAGGAATTCGCATAATGCAGAACTATCCATCAGGTTTCCGTTAGGAATTCCTGATGGATGCAAGTCCGCCTGGACCTCCGATCACTTTTTCCAACGCTTTCTTGTAGTGTAGGAGTTATATTCCGTCAATACTAGGTCGTCGGTGATGTATATCCTTCAGTTTGTCCGTCAGTAAGTATGTTAGTAAGTCCGTCAGTATTTCTGACAGATTTACTGACGGAATACTAACGGACCACCTGTCAATAAGTAAGCCGTCAGTAAATTCTTCAGGAATACTAACGGAATCCTGAGGGTTTTCTGATGGTAGATTCCTGACAGATTATGTATGTCAATATATTGCGTCAATAATACTAACGGATTACTTACAGATCTTATATTTTTAATTTAAAAATACATATTTCAAATAATAAAATTTTATTAATTAATTGGTAATTACTAAATAATTAAAATTTAACTAAAATATTTATTAAAAAATATTCATAAAATTAGAATTTTAAAATATTTACAAAAACCAAAAATATTCATAAAATTCCCTACAAACGATAAATATCTAAAACGATCCCTAAACTATTGCGGTGGTGGTGTTCCAAACCCCTGAGCCATTTGCACCATGAATGCATCCATCTCAGCCTTCATCTGGGCTTCCATCCGAGCATGCATCTCATCTTGCTGGGCTTTGAGCTGGGCTTCAAGCTGAGTTTGGATTTGAGCTTCTCTATCCCTTTGCTCGGCCTGCATATCATTCATCTTCTGCTGCATTGTCTGCAAAGCCGCGTCCTTCCACCTCAGTTCCTCGTCTTGTTATGGTACCCTCGATCAGTAGGATTTCGGGAAACAGTAGGAGGCCATGTTCTCGAACCTGAACATGCGTCCCTTCTGTTTCTTCGTAGCATGCAAGAAATAAAAAAACAAAGCGTTAGTTAAGACATTGTTGATACGAAATATTTTAAAATGAAGTTTAGATAGTACATACCTGAGACATAATCTCATACTGGTGGATATCTAGCGGGAGGTCGCCACCATCAATAGAGTCCTGAGATGCCCGCTCTTCCATCAGCTTCCTTATCGTCTCCACAACCTCTCGAACAAGCGGATCTTGTACCTGGCATGTCTTCTTGTTCGTGTGGATGTCTTCCATAAGTTGGATGGGCATCGGTGGATGGCCAGTCTCACGCGTCTATTTTAAAATTAGAATCAAAATTAGATTCAATTATTGATTCAAGTATTTAGTTTGGTATATTTAAATATATTCATACCATCTACGCGGCTTAGTGACTGCACTCTTGGAACCGGTGTTGGTAGTCGAGATCCCCCTAGAATCTCGTGGACTATGCCGGTTCTGCTTGTTGGTCGTCGACTTTTATTTGGTTTTCTCTTCCTCCCAATATTTGATGAAGCCATGCAAGACTTCCTCAGGCATCCCCGTGTGCTTCTTTGCCTCAGTATACCATGTGTGCTTCCACGCATAGACGTGGCTGGTGTAAGTCCTAGACGCTTGTGCCATGAAGTCCTTCTTAACCTCGGAGGTCATCTCCGGTGTCCAATTGAACTCGAGCTATAATATTTTAAAATTTGTATTTTTGTAAGTACGTACTTGTAATTTATTGGTAAGTTCAACTATCTAATTCTTACTGTGAAGCAGTAAAACCAATACTCATGGTCATCGGTTGGCATATCCCTAAACATAGGGTATCCCACTCGTAGAAGTCCTCGCATAAATCTCTTGATGCACTTGGTCATGTTGTTGTCTGTATGCTGAAATCATGTCGTCATGCCTTCTGCAGACGAGTGCAGTCTCAGTAATTGTTATTGCCCACGTTGGACTAGAAGCTCCTCTATCGATATCCGTTCTCGGGTTATCGGAGGTCCCTGAAGTGTCTGGGTCTCAGGCACCTGAGTACCAGTAGGGGACGTAATAAAAGGTCCCGAGGACTGTCCTATCTCCGGCGGATTTCCAAATCGACCGTAAGAACTGAAATTTACAATCAATAATTTAGTTTTTTTAATATAATCCAAAAATTTTAATTTTACTAATTATAATTTTTATTTTAATAATAGTAACTATAATTTATTATTATTATCAATTTATTTAAATTTTAGAATTAGTTTTAGTTTATACTTTAATTTTTTTATTTTTTATTTATACTTTAAACAATAAATCTAAATAAACAAATCATTAATAAATAAAAAAAAATTCCTAATCCCTAAACCCTAAACATACTAAATATGCATTAATCACCTAAAATCACAAAATTTTTCAATCATATCCTTTTAAGTCATCAAAACACACAAGAAAAATTCAAAACCCTAAACCCTAAACTTCAAAAAAAAACAAACCAACAAAATCCTAAACTTTCCAAAACTATCAAAATCCAACAATATCATCCGAAACTTTCCTAAACTATCAAAATAAAAAAAAAATCATCCTAAGCTTTCCTAAAATATCAAAATCCAATAAAATCCAAAACCCTAAATCCTAAACATTTATAAATCAATAACATTCATATACAACATTTCATCATAAACTATCAAAAATCCAACAAAATCCAAGACTCTCAAAATCCAACAAAATCATCAAATACCACCTAAATATAGTTAACATAAGTAAAAAGTACCTTGGATCACCCAGTTGTGGAGTTGTTATTGCCGGAAAACGAGTTTGGGGGAAGAATCGCCAGATTTTTCGCCGATTTTAGGGTTTTTCACGTCTGTAAATGGGAGAAGAAGAGTCCGGTTTTTATATATACTCGACTTACACAGCTTTGAGCTGTCGAGTAAGGAGTGACGGGCCTTTGGAAAAAATGCAGAAAATATCCCCTTTTAGTTGGGAATCTATTCTAACTCTCAACGAATTCCACGAATTTTAGGCGGAATAGGACGCCGATTTGGAATAGAAAGAAAAACGAGTATTGAAAAAAAATGACGGAAAAATCTGTCAATAATCAGTCACTTCTGAAAAAATTGAATTTTCACGTGTTTTCAATTTTAGGAATCTGAAACGCGCCAAATATTTGAGGTTTCTGGCGAATTACTGACGGATCCGTCAGGATACTAAATATATGATTTATAGATTTTTTAGGATTTAGAGTGTTGATTTAAATGATTAGTCTTACTAATTGAGAAGAATGATTAGGAATTCATGTCTATAAGTATTAGTAATTGCATTCAATTAAGAATTCGTAAATGCACATTTTTCAGTTTTTGAACTTTAAGGTTTAACATCGTATATCTTTACAAACACTTTCGAGTAACAAAGATGTTTTCGTAAGATTTTAGTCGAATAATTTTGTACGATTGATTATAAGTATGAATGAATCAATTCATGTATTAGTATGTTTAGTATATTCTTTAATATTTGTAAAATTAAAATCATAAGTTTTATGGATTCAAACCCCAAATATATACTTACTGACATATTACTGATGAATTTCCTAGGATTCGTCAGTAATCCGTCAGTAAGTCCATATTTATTAATGTTTTCAAATAATGTTTAAGAATTTGATTTAAATTTATGGAAATTTAAAAATGTTTTATAATTTGATATTAAAAAATGTATATAAATATGTATATGAATATCTATATAAAATGATGTTTCATAAAAGTAAGAAATATTTTAGATTTATAAGTTTTAGATATTTGGAAATGTTAATCATATGATATTTGGAAATGTTAATAATATGATTTTTGGAAATGTTAATAATATGAACTTGCTAACGGATTAGGGTTATCCGTCAGTAATATTGACGAATTACTGACGGACGTTCCAANTAGATATTTGGAAATGTTAATCATATGATATTTGGAAATGTTAATAATATGATTTTTGAAAATGTTAATAATATGAACTTGCTAACGGATTAGGGTTATCCGTCAGTAATATTGACGAATTACTGACGGACGTTCCAGGATCCATTAGGATGTCCATATTTATTATTGTTTAAAATATTACAAAAATGTATATAAAATAATATTTCACTGTAAAATGAATATTAATAAATAATATTTGAAAATGTTACTGATATGATTTTTGAAAATGTTAATAATATGATTTAATATTAATACTTTATTTTTTCAATGTTAAAAAAATGATTTTTTCAATGTTAAACAAATATAAATACATTGAATACATTTGAAATTGTTCATACATGTTAAAAACACATAAAGATCTACTCGGAAGACGATAAATAATTTGATGGATCAATCTGCATCATCTTCAAATTCATCACCAGACTCATTCCGTTAGTTAAGGAAAATCGTAGAGAACCCTGATTTTCTAGGGATCCCGAATTTCTGTTAGTCAAACGTAAACAAGATCAGAATACGAAAACAAGTAATAAGAGCACGAATTTAAGAATACAAAAGAGGGAAAAAAAGATGTTTCTTATTCCGAATTATGTGAGCGTGTTACAATCAGATGAAAGTTTCAGGCACAAGAATTGTTAGCGAGTATCCTAGATCTAGCAAACAGAGTCTGAAAATCCTAACTGAGTCGCAGCTCGCTAATAACGTCAAAATAATATAAAACCCTAAGTATATCAGTGTGGAGAATTGAACATGTTTGTTCTCTTCCTCTTCATCTCTCTTATATAGGCTTCAGGGTCGGTCCGTCTTCCTTTTTCTTCAATTCTTCTGCGGAAATCTTCCTTTTTGAGTTTATTCTTCTGCAGAAAATTTTCTTTTCCGAATATCTACCATTTATTTATTTCTTGTGGGACAAGTTACGACCGTCATTGTACTTGGGCTGGATTCTCTTCTAGAATGGTAAGTTGGCCGTTATTGTATTTTAGGCTTCGTTCGGCCGTTTTACTATTTAGGTGATTTTTACGATTCTCATCAAAGAACAAGCCTTTCGCACGACGATATGATAGAAAATTTTCACAACGAACATATCAAACGTATAGGTGAGAAGAATGAAGTTTTTCTAAATTTTTCACTCAAGTCCTCAAGCTTATCAAGTTTCCTTTATTTTAATATTTTTTCCTTTTTTCAGTATAAAAGCCTTTTGGTTCGGTTTATTTTCTTTACATTCTTACAACTTTTGAGATTTTACTAAGGGAGAAGAGATTTTTGAACCTTGTATTTTGGAGTAGAATTTCTGAACCCTCGTTATCCATCTATACTTATTTTATTTGTTTAATTATGTGTACTATTCTGATGTTGAATTGTGTATGCCTTGCAATGTCTGAATAGTTTACTAGTTATGTTTTAGGATTTCCTAGGGAAACCAGGTTTGAATATTATGATTTATCATAAAGGATTGAATTTGTTAGGTTTTTATTCTAGATTTGTGCTTAATGTCTTAATTAGCTTGATCACCTAGTTCATGATAATAGGTTAATAAATACAACGAGATTTGATTTAGAAACTCGAACTAATATAGATGAATAAGTGTTTTTGCTTGCGAGAATATTGTCATAAATGCTTATGAACAATTGAATCTGAACATTACAGCATGATTGAATTAGTTAGATATGGCGTGAGTTTGTTTCTAATAATTCTAGCATATAGTTTAATACTCTAAGAGCATATTATTCTATTTATTTCTTTTATGTTGAGAACTATTTTCAAAGTAAAATTATGCATGTTAACTTTGGATTTTAAACCTGAATACCTATGGATTTCCCTAATGCGTGACATCTTAAGCTTATTGTTTAGAACCATTTATTTAGTTACTTTTTTGATTCAATATAAACAATCTTATTATTCTGTCTTTTAGCGTGATTTGAAGTTAAACTGAAAGTTGTGTTGTCTTGTCTCTGTGCATTCGACTATTTACTGTGTTTCATTGATATGTCTCTCCAGTATAGTTATAGGATTTAATTCTATCTCTATCAGAATTTTGTGGCTTTTTCCCGCAAACGTAGCCAAGGATGTAAGATTGCTAACACTATTTATGTTTATTTTTTATTTTTTTATCATTTTGATGAAAGTTTTCAGAATTTTTTGGTTTTTATTGAGTTGAGTCTAAGGAATCATGACCAGAATTTGTGATGATCACTAGTCTAGTGTGAGTTTAGAATCATTTTCTTTAGATATTTGACTTAGATTAACTATTGTGTTTAGTATTGGAACCCCATTGAATTATTGATATGCTTCTGAAAGTTTTGATTCTTAGGGATTGTTGATGATTTGATAGCTCTACCATGATATGACTTAACATGAACTTAATTTCTCTTGTTTATGGTGTTAGTATACTTTGAAAGCTATGTATCTTGCTCTTCAATGCTCTGTAAAACCGACAAGTTCTTTTAGTATGATCCAGGTCCTTTCTCTCTTTCCTTTAAGAAAATAGAAAATAGTATAGAAAAAGGATTGAAACCATGATCTAGAAATCCGTAGTCAATCCCAGAAAAACCAGCTGCTAAAAAGAAGAGAAAAGAAAAGAAAGAAATGCGCAAAAATGCGAAGAAAAAAAGTAGTAAGAAAAAGAAAAGAGAAGTGAGAAAGAAATGTGCAAAAATACCCCATAAGTAAGAACGCATCATTTACAGTTGAATGAATTTAATGAGATGGTTGAAATAATTTGATGGTTTGATTGATTCGGGATTTAGAGTAAAATGCATATTGTTAGTTATGTGGTGGTAAACAATCTATTTGTAGTGGTTGTCTAGGATTGGTGTCTTTAGTTTATGACATATGAATATGATGTTTCTTAGATTCTACGAGTTCCTGTGTGGTCCTTTTTAAACCTCTTCTCTAGATTTAATCTTGCTTTACTTGAGGACAAGCAAAGACCTACATCTGGGGGAGTTGATATTTCTCGATTTTAATGCATAATAGTAGGCATTTACGTCCGCTATTCTGCATTATTCGGAGCGTTTTCCTTGCACATTTGGTATATTTGTAGGATTCTAGCTGTTCGGGTTTTTTTGAGCTAAAGGATGTATTTCAGAGCAAATCATAATAAGTTGCCAACTCTGGCTTTTAAACCTTAATAACTATGGATTTACCTAATGTCTGGCGTGTTTAGCTTATTATTTACAATCGTTTATTTAATTACTATTTTGATTCGATATAAACAATTTTATTATTCCATCTTAGCTTGATTTGTAGTTAAACTAAAAGTTGTGATGTCTGATATTTGTTGATTCGACCATTTACTGTGTGCTACATTGATCTGTCTCTGCAGTATAGTTTTAGAATTTAAATAACATCTCTATCATGGTGCGTCGTCTGAGGATAATAACTTCAGCTCATGTGGTGAGTCTCCGTCATAAGAATTTACACTGACACTATCACTCGAGATACATGTGGACGACCCTAATGAAGGAGAAGAGTGAAGCTTTTGAAAACTTTCAGAGATTTAAGACAAAAATCAAAGCAGAGACAAGAGAAAATATCAGATGCCTTTGCACTGAAAAGGAGGTGAGTTTATGTCCGCTGAATTTCAAAGTTTTTGTGAAGAAAAGGGAATCAAGAGACACCTAACAGTCCCATACACACCATAAGAAAACGGAGTGGTTGAGATAAGGAATAAGATGTTACTTGAGATAACTCAAATCATCTTAAAACACATGCACATACCTAACTATTTCTGGGGAGAAGGTGTAAGACATGCTACCTACATCATCAGCAGAGTTGCAACAAGAACATTAAAGGATCAAACGCCATATGAATGCCAAAAAGGGAAGAAACCGAACAGTAAGCATCTAAGAATATTTGGTTGTGTCTGGTATGAAAAGATAGATGCACAACGCCTAAGGAAAATGGATGATAGGTCACGTGTTCTTGTGTATCTCGGTGTAGAACCCAGCTCCAAAGCCTATCGTTTTCTTGATCCGAAAACTAAGAAGATTGTTGTTAGCAGAGATGTTATCTTCGATGAGAAAACTGGTTAGAATTGGGATAAATCAAGAGAAAGTGTCTCAAGACAAGTGGGAACCTTTACCATCGAAGGAAGAAACGAAGAAAAGAATCAAGAAAATCAAGATGAAAACAATGAAGAGGTTAAAAAGATGGTGAAGATGAGACACATGAAACTGGAAACGATGAGAACGATGGTGAGGAAGAAGCAAAAGATGTCGATAATGAAGAAGGACCGAAAGAGAACGAAGTAACAAACCCACTTATTTTGGTGACTATGTACTCATAGCTGATGTTGAGAGTGAGAGACTTCTCATGATGAGTAACGATGAACCTTATGTCTCTAACGAAGCTAAAGACGTTAAAGCATGGGTAGATGCATGTGAAAGTGAGATTGCCTCAATAGAGAACAAAAAACATTGTGTTTAGCAGATTAACCTAAAAGAGCCAAAGAAATTGGACTTAAGTGGATATTCAAGATAAAACGCAATGATGATAGAAGCATTAACTAGTACAAAGCAAGGTTTGTTGCGAAATAATATGTGCATATATTGATTTCGATGAAGTTTTTGCACCTGTAGCTTGACTAGAAACAGTTCAACTTCTCTCAGCCATGGCGGAAAATAATGGGTGGGAAATTCATTACTTAGACGTAAAGACAACATTTTTACATGCGGAAGTAAAAGAAGAAGTCTATGTGAAACAACCAGAAGGTTCATAATAAAAGGACGCGAAGAAAAGGTGTACAAGCTGGATAAAGCATTTTATGGGTTAAGGCAAGCACCTAGGACATGGAACAACAAACTTAATGCGATTCTAAAGGAATTAAACTTTGTAAAATGTTCAAAAGAAGCCTCTGTATATCAAAAGAAAAAGGGGAAGAACTGTTACTAGTGGCGGTTTATGTGGATGATCTACTAGTCACAAGATCATCACTAAAGTTGGTACTCGATTTCAAGAAATGTATTTCCACTAAATTGATATGAGTGATCTAGGGAAGTTGACATATTATCTCGGAATCGAAGTACATCAACATGAAAGAGGAATAACATTGAAGAAAGAGAGATATGCTTTAAAGATCTTGGAGGAATCGCTCATGAAAGAGTGTAATGCATGTCTAGTACCAATGGATATTAGCATCAAAATCTCGAAATCAAAAGAAGAAGAAGGCATTGACGAGCTAAAATATAGAAGAAGCATTAGATGCTTACGATATCTCTTACACAGAAGACCTGATTTGTCATATTATGTTGGTGTGTTAAGCATATACATGCAGGAACCGAAGCAATCACATGAAGCTGCGCTTAAAAAAGTTTTGAGGTATTTAAAGGGAACTTACTCTTACGGTTTTTCTTATGAAAAGATGACAAAGAACAAACTTGTCGGTTTTAGTGATAGTAGTCACAATGAAGATCTTGGTGATGGAAGAAGTACTACATCTCATATCTTTTACCTAAATGAATACCCTGTAACTTAGTGTTCTCAAAAGCAAGAGACAGTTGCTTTGTCATCATGTGAAGCCGAGTTTATGGCTGCAACTGAAGCAGAGTTTATGGCTGCAACTGAAGCAGAGTTTATGGCTGCAACTGAAGCAGCTAAGCAAGCAATCTGGTTAAGAGACTTGCTTAAAGAAATTAGTGGAGAATCCAGTGCCAAAGTGACAATAAAAATCGACAACAAATTTGCAATAGCTTTGACCAAGAATCCAGTGTTTCACGGAAGAAGCAAGCACATACACAAGATGTATCACTTTATCAGAGAGTGTGTCGAGAATGACCAAGTAGATGTCGAACATGTTCCATAGTGTGAGCAAAGGGCCGATTTGTTAACTAAAGCACTTGGAAAGATCGAGTTCAAGGAAATGTGGAAGCTCATTGGTGCGCAAGAGATTAAAGATGATAAGTTCAAGCTTGATGGGGAGATTGTTGAGATAAGCTTGACTAAAAAGGAAACTTGAAGTGCAAGTTATTATTTCTATTCTAAGATATGAATAAGATATGGTCCTATGTTATAGGAGTTATCTAAAAGATAATTATGAAGTGTTTTTCTAATAGGTTTAGGAAGTTGTTTGACCTGATAAAAAGACCATCGATTTTATGAGAATAAAAATAAGAAGAAGTTTTGTGAGATTATGGTTTTACGAGAGAGATCAAATTTATGAGTTATTCTTAATCTAATAAAAATTATTATTATTCTTGTATATATCGAACACATTGATTCAATAAAAATAGTCTAAATGTTACGTCGGTTAGGAGATTTGACTAATAAGATGATGAATATAGAAATTTTAGATACAAAATATGGACGTAATGTGTTAACGGTTAAGACTATAAAAGGACGGTCTAGGGTTTGGCCCTCTTTCATTGATAATCTACACACCTGCACGTGGGAAGTCTACCAAAACTGCCACAAATAAACATCGCCACGTGGGTTGGGGTTTTTACTTGACAAACTCACACGAGAACCTAAATCTTTGACAGATCACGGTGGTGATTGGTAAGTGCTTTATAATTTCCGCAGAACCATATTGATTTCTAAAGCATTAAGTTTTCACCAATCAAATTATGTGATTTTTTATTTCTAAAGTAATATATTTCATTTTGTTTATTGTTTGGCTCTACAGAGCAAAAAGTCCAGAGCACTATTATTTAAGCTTTGACTATTTTTTGGCTCTGCAGAGCAAAAAATCTTACAGCACTGATATATGCCAATCATAATTTTATTTTGAAAAACTACAGCCAAGATTTCTAAAGCCAAATTCCTACGGCAAAAAAAATAAAAGCTACAGCAATAATTCCTACATCCAACTTTCTACAACAAAAAATATAAATCCACATCACTTACCAATCACCACTCATTTATTAAAAAACTCAATAATTGGATATAATAAGGTATTTAACATTGACACATAGACAAGGGCAGTCCTACTCACAAAGATAGTTGGTCAAGTGACCCATCCAAAATTTTTATACAACACTTTTATATCAAAATTGTTAAAATTTAGTAATTTAAATTATAATTTTCTATTAATGACAATCCTAATTTCAAGTGCAATATTGAAAAATTATAATTTTAATAAGAAATTCAGTAAAATATTACAAAATAGCTTCATGTTCCAAAAATACAACTCTCAATATTCCAAACATATCACTACTTTTTCTTTCAAAATATCATAAACATAAATAATTAAATTTGAAGGGTTTAGAATTCAAATGTTTGGGAGTTTAAGGTTTAGTTTTTAAAGATTTAGGGTTTACTTTTTTGGGAGGAGAGATAGGAGATTGAGATTTCAATTTGAAGTTTCAAAGTTATTATAGATTTTTTTATATATGAAACAAAAACAATTTTGTGATATTTGAAACAAATTAATAATATATGATATTTTTCGAACATACTTATTTTGTTGATATTTTTTAAAAAATTTCAATTTTAATTTATATATTTATATTTGATCCACATAAAATTATTTTTTGATCTACCACTGCATATAACATTTATTTATTTATTAAAAAATTAAGCTAACTAACCAATGCCAAAAGGTATGTAAATATTGGTGTATTTAGTACATCAAAAATAATATATAGAGCTATAATTAATTTCCGAATAAAATTGTAAAAGTAATTGAAGTTAAAGAGAAAAATGTATTAATATAAAAAAGGAAAAACACGTTTTAAACTTTCAAGGTGACACCTACTAACAACTTAAACCTTAACACTTTTTCACTAATACTTCAAACATTTATTTTGATATTTTAGCATATTAAACCCTCAACTTCGTTCCCGCCAAAAAATTGCTTACCGGAACAGTAATTCCGGCGATGACGTTGCAAAAAATAATATTTTTAATTAAAATATTATTTTAATGATTATTATATAATAAAAATTATAAATATTCAAAAAAATTTTAAAAATTTAAAAAATCCGAAAAATTGTTAAAAATTCAGAAAAAATTATAAAAAATTCAGAAAAATTATTAAAATTCAGAAAAATTTTCAAAATTATAAAAAGTATAAAAAATTATAATAATTATGAAAAATTCCAAAATTTTCAAAAACTTCAGAATATATAATAAAAAATTAAAAAAACTAAAAAAATTAAAATTTAAAAGTAAACAAACTTAGAAAACTAAAATAAATTATAAAAAATTTAAATATAAATTCTTTTTCTAAAATTTACAAATTCAGAAGATTATAATTTTTTAAAAATTTCAAAAGCTGTAAAAAAATTGTTATAAGAGTTATCTATATAAAAATTATCATAAAGTTATACAATACTAGTGTCATGGGTGTATATATGTCAAGATTAAATTCATAATTTTAGTGAATAAAAATTCATAATATTTATTCACTAAGCCTACTAGAAGTCAGTATTCCACATAAATTATGAGTTGGAATCATAAATTGACACTAATAAGATTCAATGTATTGAGGTAAAAATTAGTTTTATCAAATATATATATTTTTTAAAACTTTTGAAATTTTTATATTTTTAAAAAATTATAATTTTTGAATTATTTATAATTTTCTGAATTTGTAAAATTTAGAAAAATTCATATTTTTATTTTTATAATTTATTTTAATTTTCTAAGTTTTTTAATTCTTACTTTTAAATTTTAAATATTTTTTATTTTTTATTATATATTCTGAATTATTTGAAAATTTTAGAATTTTTCATAATTTTTAAATTTTTTATAATTTTTATAATTTTTATAATTTTTTATAATTTTTTATGAATTTTTTATAATTTTCTGAATTTTTATATAGTTTTCTTAATTTGTTATAATTTTTTTGAATTTTTTATGATTTTTCTGAATTTTTTATTATTTTTTTCAAATTTTTTAATATTTTTAATAAAATTTTGAATTTTTTATAATATAATAATTATTAAAATAATATTTTTTGCCACGTCATCACCGGATTTATTGTATCGGTGAACATTTTTTTTGAGAAAACGAAATTGAGAGTTTAATATGCTAAAATATCAAAATA
>OVBE01008599.1:0-16995 GCA_900406425.1 Iberis pinnata | reverse complement strand
TTCGATTTCTTTGATATTTTTCGATTAAATTTGGTGTGAGGGTTTCTGCTCTCACATATACCATATAACGATTTAATATCATTTAAAATTAATTTTAAAATTACTAATTACACTGTTTTACAATAAATATTAATTTAAATTATTATAAAGATGGATATTTATTTAACATCAATTGGTTCTATTATATATATACATATAAATTATATTTGTATTTATAAATTACATATATATTAATAAATTATCATAACTGATGTCGGATATATATATATATATATATATAATTACGTGTCCAAATATTTTATGTGTAAAAGAAGTAATCTACAATTGTTTTTGCAACCTCATACATTATAATTTTCCTAATATGATCTCATTTTGTTTTATTGGGATTTATGGTAAATGATAAACTTAATAGGATGCATTAATTAAAAGTATTTTCATCAAAAAAATTAAAACTAGCAGATGGAGTACTTGAAGTTAGAAAAAACATTGAAACATATTTAAAAAAACTTGATAGTCCTAAGAACTATTACTATCTTCACTCGACTCATCCCATTCTGTATCAGAAAGTCTGTACCATGACCTTCTAGACCTCATCTAATCATTATCACTTTCTTCATTCTCTTCACTCTCTTCACTTTCTTGAGTCTTCTCTATTAAGTTTGAATCTTCTTTTTCAGTGGATGGTGATTCAGGCAATATTTGTTTACGCCTTGATCTTGATAATTGTTCGTTCTTCGATACACAATAATAAAATATGATGACGTCTGAGTCCATTGATTCATCTTCAGAAACTTTGGGTGATGGATACATTATTTATGGTTTCTCTATGACCCTTTCTTTCCACATTAATGCATCCAATGTTCGGTATTCAATGGCTTTGATATGCTTCCTGATATTATCGTTCAATCCAAAAATGTTGACACAGATGAGAGTCTGTTCGTAATTATCACACCTTTTGTACATTCATTCGCTTGACTTGAACTATTTGTTATATTGGTCCACGTTCATATCACCTTGGAAGAGCATCGCTGCCATACCTGATCATGATTTGGATAATAAAATAAAATTATAACAGTATTAAAACATCTAATATAAAACCAGCAAAAGTATAAAGATAACTTTATATAAGCAATATTTACAATATTATAAAAACCTTTTTAATTTTATTTATAATATTAAAATGATTACAAAGTTTATTTTTAAATTATGTAACAAACTTATGAAAATGTTGTTATCTAAACAACATTTCTGTTAATATTTAAAATAAGAAATTTTATGTAAAAGTTTTAGTTATATTTTTATTTTGAATATTTAGTAAGAAAGTATTAGATGCCTATTTAAATATGATTTATATTATTATATAGTATCTTTAATATCAAAACACAATTTTTTTTAACACATATAAAATGGCAAACTCATAATTAACAAACCTATTTACTAAACACAAACTTAATTAATTATGTAAAAACACCAAATAACATGAACAATAAAATATATCTTTTACACTAATTTTTATATCTTTATATTTTAATTGAATCATTTTTAATTATATTTTTATGCCATATTGTCACCTTAGTTATTAATGACGTAAAATAAATAATAAAATGAATTATGAATTATACTCACTTTTCAGTTTCACCTATAAAAAATAACTAAAATTGATTGATTATATGAATAAGTTTAAATATTATTTTTAAAAATATTTTAAATAATTTGTTTTCATAAATCGGTTTGTAAGATAGCGATTCATTATCGTAGAACTTTTAGTTCGAATTCAAAAGAAAAAAATTAATTTAAACAAACAAATATGACATTTAGATAATAAAGTAATAACAATAGTAGATTTGATGATAATCCAAGAAAGTAAAAATCCTAAAACATCAAAACCATTTGAATTAACTAAATTAGAAACATGCAATGTAAAATATCAGAAAAAGATTATGAATTGATTATTTTCAACGAGTTCATTACGAGAATAAGAAAATATAGACAAAGCTATATCGATAGATATCGAGAGATTTCGTTTTCTGGTGATACTATTTACTAGATACTAATAAGTATATTTTAGGTAATTTTAAAACTTATAATAGAATAGAAGATTCGATTTCAAAGAAGACGTAGGTGTTCGTCTTCTTTGTGACAAGTTGGAAGAGAGAGTTTTTTAGGGTTAGAGAGAAGAACAAGAATTTATGGGTTTTACAAATATTTAAAAATGGTAGATAAATGCACTTTTATTTTTAATGGGTGCGATATGAAAAAACAAAAACACTCGGTCGTAATATTAACTGTTAATTTATGAAAGATTGATTAATGTTTTATTTTAAACTATACTTTCTAATGATAGTTTTTTTTTATTTGTAAAAATATCTATAAATATTATTTAGATTTAACGATTAGTTGATTAATTTGTAATCAGATTAATTTATCAAAGGCTAGTAAAATTTTGGAGAGTACAGTCTCTCCCCCATATGTACCGAAAGGGAACTGGGTTACCAAATTTCTATGTGTCTTTTAACGTTCTTTAAAGTTTCTTGTGTTTCAATAAAGCAACAAAAGCATTAACAAGTGGTTTCAAAGCTTAAGGCGTGAGCACAGAGAAGACAACGAACGCGAGAATAATACATATTCAGATTATCAAAAAATCGGTGCAGATACATCAAGAATCAATTTCTTAAGTAAAGCCAATAAGGAATTAGATTCAAAACTTATCATTTCTGGCTTGTGTGTGTTGCGATAGCATATACTCTGCACTAAGCTTTTAGGTTGAGAAATGGGAAAAAGCTCGTTAGCATATACGCGAGTTGATAGGATATCCCTTGTTGAAAGAACACTCATTGAGGACTTATGGACGAAATGAGTTGTGGATGAAGTTAGAAATGGATGAATGACTTGTGATTATGCAAAACAGATAAGATGGATTGATAGAAACACACAAAGGCTGCAAAAAGCCTTTGATAAAATTGAATCTTTAGGATATTCCACAACAGAAAGTTATAACAAGGGGTATAACACACCCAAGCTACTGAGCCAGCAAGAGAGAAGAGAGAAAAACTTAATCTTTACTAAAATAAAGGCTGAAAAATGAAATTAGGATCACAAGAAAAATAAGAAGGCAACAAAGATGACCCTTGACATTGTAAGACATAGAAAACATAAGAGAAATAAATATTAAGTTTGAACATATTTGAAATGCGAAATAAGGCTCTATTTTGTAAGTCTTGAGCTTTGGTCTTCTTTGATCAAATATTTAGGCAATTACAAAGCATGCACTTTGCTTCATTTAAAACGAAACCAAGAAAACCCATTGGGACAAAACATTGTTTGGGAAAAAGAGTACAAGAATGTACACTCACCTAAAGTATTGATCATCATGAGCTTCAATAATTTAAATTTTTGTTGTAGGAATTTCTGAGCTTAAGTCTTTCACTTGATCTTCAATCTTCCAAAGAGTGAGTTGTAGCATTCCAGCAAGCTTCTTGGTTCTTGATCTTATTATAAATCCATCTTGAATCTCCAAAGTCTCTTCTTCTACAAGATTAATTTTAGCTACACGTTCAGTTACATGTTGGTCCAATGCTCCTTGTTTAGCGCCTTGTTTGAGGCTGTCTAGAATTGTATCATACTCCCTATCTTGAAAAAGATTTGTCATCAAATATGTTTTTCATGCAAGAAAAGGCACGGAATGAATATTATCGATTCTGGAATTCAAATTACACTTACCTAGATGTTCTTGTTGATAAGAATGGTGTTGGATGCTCCTTATTAACTCAAATAGTCCATTGTAGGCATTTTAGCTATTTTTGTAACACAATCTTATCTTGACCATGGTTAACATCTAAATTATCATTGTAGATGATGCATGGCTTCCATATGAAGTTCTAGAACATTTGTTTCACATCCCAATACATGGCAAAAGAAACCCTCCTGTATTGATTTAAAATTATCTTATTTAAGCAATTGAATGATCTAACTGTTTGGACCATGTTCTGTTTTGGTTCTTGAATAATCTTGTTTCTAAGGAGGTTTTTTTTTTGCTCCTCCAAGGAGGTGTTGGATGTTTTCTTTTCACATAGAACTTATTATAAGTTGGCAGAGTTGTGAATTCCACTTTATCTTCAAGTATAGGTTTTCCAAAGCCAACTTCAGTCCCAACACTGACCAGAGAGTTATTTTATTTTCTATCATAACTGCTTTGTTTTAGTTCTACTCCCATAATGCTATAACTTGCACCGAAAGAAAGCAAGTTAGTTTCATGTCTCTTTTGAAGGGTTATGAAATTATCTGGATGAGGTGGAAGTTTGGTAAGGCATGATGCATTCGTTGGATATTCTTTTATTAGAACATTTGTCATCAATCCAATCCTAGGCTACTGAATGATAATTCTTCTCCATGGGTGCAACCTATAGTTTCTGCAAAATAGAAAACAGTCAAGATAGCATGTTTCTTTCTTGTTCAAAAAAAGGTTGGAGATGTTATAGCTTTTCTTAGCAGCATCTTGATGCTTCTTCTGTTTAGAAGACTTAAAAACTTGATCATCTTCTGTTGTACTTAATTTCATAACCTCTTGTAGTATTGTCTTATTTAAATTCTTGGATTTCCAAGAGGAATCTCCAAAGACAAAATCAATATGCTCTGATTCAGGGCTCTCATTTTGTTCAAGGAATTCAATGGTTCTTATAAATGATGAATATCTATTTGTAGTGATCTCTTTAATGCTTGAAACTTGTTTAATGCCCAAATTTTCAGTTTGGTTTTGTCCAGGCTCTTCTTGTTTCTCACCCAAGCTGATTTGATCATCTTGTATCTTTTTTCCATGGCTTCTAGGTTGAAATTTTGGTTGTTGTGCTCCTTATTTAGTCATGTTTTTGTTCCCACTTCTTTCGACAAAGAAAAATGCATTAAACCATAATTAAACTATCCTAGAATGTTAAGAAGTTCTTTCTTAAGGTATTTTTATCTTGGCTTAGCTTGAAGTATGTGGGCGTGCCTACTTTCTTAGTTGGGCTAGTTGCAGCAAAATTTCTTTCATTATTACCTCTATAACAGATTGTATCTTTTGATCTTGAAAAATGAGAATACATACATGAGCTGTGCTTACCTTGATTTTCAGGCTATGCTTTGGAAGTTGTCTTAGGCTTTTGATTTTAATTAGTTGGTGCATATCTCTTCTTCATGATGGTTTTGAGTTCTGACCAAGTTTCAATGGGATACTCTTTATTTAGTCTTCTTGAAGTAGCAAATTGATCCCACCAACTGAAAGCATAGTCTTTAAATCCTATGATAAGAAATCTTGCTCTCTTATGTTCTGGATATTGTTGGAAATTAAGAACCAAATCAATTTCCTTTTCTTAAGCCAAATATGTATGAGGATCATTTTGCCCATGAACGATGGTATTCTCAATTTTATTCCTTCAAAATTATTAGGCCTATTGTGCCTTTTAATCCTTGAATGATTAGTTGTCCTTATACCTCACACAAAAGATCGAACATATTAGGATATATTCAAAGAAAATTCAAACAAGTTCATATCAGTTTCATACAAGCAAATCAGCATATCTCAACAACCAAATCCTTTCCCTACACAATTCATACTATAATCAAGCACCAAAAGGATTATTAGATTAAACTGAGCAGATTACAACTCATAGAATTTTAAGAGTCTGAACATAACGGTCAACAAGTTTTAACAAGATTCACGTTGAATTCACTTCTCAAATCAAAAGTTCTACTTGTAAACTTGTTATTCAGCACTTAAAATAGATAACTTTTTGTTTTTGAATCAATCTAATAAGTTTTAAGAGTCAAAAGATCATAGAATATGATTAGTCACTTTTCTACCTAATCTGGCGTGATGAACAAGATGCATGGGTTATGTTTTTGATTAGAACATGAAATTTATTCAAATATTTCAATCATAACACGTAGATAATACACGATCTAACCACTAACAATAAGATCAATTCTCAATCTCAACAGAATGTGAAGGGTCAAAAACAGAAACTGAGAATCTAGTGAGAAAATTCTTTGTTCTGGTTGATGTAAGTCTCAAGAGGCTCTGATACCACTTGATAGGATGTCCCTTGATGAAAAACACTCCTTGAGGACTTATGGACGAAATGGGTTGTGGATGAAGGTAGAAACGGATGAATGGCTTGTGATTATGAAAAACATATAAGATGGATCGATAGGAACACACAAAGGCTACGAAAAGGCCTTTGATAGACATGAGTCTTCTGGATATTACGTACCAGAAGGTTGTAACAAGGTATATGACAAACCCAAGCTACTCAGCCAACAAGAGAGAAGAGAGGAAAACTCAATTTTTACTAAAATGAAGGCTGAAAACAAAATTAGGTTCGTAAGAGAAATATAAAGGCAACAAAGATGACCCTTGACATACGAAGACATAGAAAACATAAGAGAAATAAATATTAAGTTTGAATAAATTTGAAATTCGGAATAAGGCTCCATTTTGTAAGTCTTGAGCCTTGGTCTTCTTTGATCAAATACTTAGGCGATTATGGAGCATGCACCTTGCCTCATTAAAAACCAAACCAAGAAAATCCATTGAGACAAAATCTGGTTTGGAAACGAGAGTACAAAAATGCACACTCACCTAAAGTATTGATCATCCTGATCTTCAATGATTTGAATTGTTGAGCTCAAGTCTTTCATTAAATTTTCAATCTTCCAAAAAGTGAGTTGTAGCATTCCAACAAGCTTCTTGGTTCTTTATCTTGTTATAAATCCATCTTGAATCTCCAAAATCTCTTCTTCTAAAAGCTTAATCTTAGCTACATATTCAACTACATGTTGGTCCAATGATCCTTGTTTGAGGCTGTTTAGAATTGTATAAGGAGTAGAGGTCGAGATGTCTGATGGCTCATACGATTTTTTCTTATGGAAAGTAGGGATGCTCACTCACTTCAGGATGTTTGGTCTAAGGGATATCTTGTTTTATGAGGACCTGTTAAAAGATCAAGTTATGACTCCGGAAGTCTCAAGTTCATCACCTACAGGTACATAAATTCACCAAGACCAAAGAAAACGATCTAGAAAAAGTCGAAAAATTAGAGAAGGCAATCGTTATTATCATACCTAACATCACATATGATGTGCTAAGGAAAGTGATACATAGTGGGACAATCGCAACAATGTGGAGCACTTTAAACATGTTCTACATGAAAAGTATTTGACCCAACAGGATCTACCTACAGCTGAAGTTCAACACATTTAAAATGACAGATGCAAAAAGCATTGATAAAAACATAGACAAGTTCCTAAAGTTAGTTGCTGACCTGAGAACTGTTGGAGTTACTATATCAGAAGATGTCCAACCCATTTTTCTACTAAGCTCTTTACCATCAATGTTTGATCATCTCGAAGAAACATTAAAATCTAGTAAAGACACTTTGTGCTTAAGGGAAGTGACAGCTTCAGCAAAGTCTAAGGAAAGAGAGCTTATGGAAAATGGGAAAGGACCCAAGACTCAGGTAGATGGCTTGTTCGTCACAAACAGAGTCAGAACTTAGAATGGGGAAGATCAGCCAGGGAAAAAGAAAGGAAAAGGAAAGAGCAAGGGAAAATCAAAACAGAAATTCAACAAAAAGAATAAAGGCTGTTTTGTGTGTGGAAAAAATGGACATTGGAAGAAAATTGTCTAGGAAAGAAGAATAAATAGTCTAGTTACAAGAGTTAAGAACCATTCGTTCTAACAAATAGTTTTCAAGATACAGAAAGATGAATGAGTTATAGATTCATGATGTAGTTTTCATATCACACCTAATAATGGATTGCTATTTGATATAAATGAGTTAAAAGGAGGAAATGTCCTAATAGAAAATAACACATATAATAAAATTCACGGAACATGATAGATTATAATTGATAATTTAGATGGAGCATGTATTATTTTGTCAGGAGTTAAATACATGCCTACAATGAGAAGAAATTTGATATCCTATGGATGTTTGGAATTGACCGTATGCCTATATGAGGGAGAAGATTTTAGAATTCAATTCAATAAGAAATAAATTGGACAGGAGGTGTTAGCAAGAGTTTAAAAATATGGTTCTGTATTACTTGGAAGGATTAGTGTCTCTGCCTTAATCAAATTATGTGAAGAAAGATTTTCAAATAATACAACAAACTGGCATTCAAGACTCAGTCATATGAGTCAAAGAAATATGGAAGTTCATGAAAAAGAAGGCTGCCTATTAGATAAATATGTTAAGAACTTGGAGTTATGTGATACGTGTGTGTTAGTAAAGTTACATGAGTAAAGCTTTAAGAAAGGAAAGCACACATCAACCAAAGTATTACAGTATATTCATTCAGACTTATGGGAGAGCTCCAACCATAACACAAAGTCTCTCGGGAAATCAACACTTTATTACTTTCATAGATGACTTCTCGATGAAAGTCTAGATTTATTTCCTAAGAACCAAAGAAGATGTTTATTAGAAGTTTGTTGACTGGAAATCTCTAGTCGAGAACCAAACGGGAAAGAAAGTCAAATGTCTAAGANAAAGGGGTGGGGGGGGGGGGGGTTGTAACAACATATTTGACAAATTTTGTAAGGAATTTGGAATGACGTTTGCAGAATGACGTTTCAGAGAGAATGAACAAAGTGAGGTGTATGTTAGCAGAACGTGGTATGGAAGAGAAGTTTTAGACATAGGTTGCGTCGATAGCCGTCTACTTGATTAACAAATCACACAACTCAGCCATTGGGTTTAAGGTACTAGAATAATTATGGGCCAGAGTTAAGCCTAAATTGAATTATCTCATAAGATTTGGTTCTACGCCTTTGTTTATACAGTTCAATCAAATATTAGTCTTAGAGCAGTGAAAGGGTACCTTTTTGTTCTCCTTATACAAAAAAGGTTTCACAGTTTGGGTTCCAAAGTATAATTAGTGTGTTATCAATAGGAAATGTGATTTTTCACGAAGAAGTGGTCTACAAGGATAATTCAGAGTTGGCAACAGATTTAAAAATTTCAAGTTTAGAAAGCCAGAAATAGATCAAGATAAGGAAGGTTAATTTTGATCCAGTTTTGATAAAAGGGCTAGTGAGTCCTGTTTCAGAAGACGATGCAGATTCATGTGGAGTTCATCATATCATAAAAAGAGATAGTTCCAATTCAGGTGGAGCTTCACCAAGATCAACAAGAACTCATAATGATCAAGAGGGATCAAATTCATAAACAGTTCAGTATGAGGAAACATAACCTACACAAGGAGATCTAGATACATATCTACTACCTAGAGACAATGTTCGAAAAGAAAGAAAAACACCTTCAAAATCTGATGATTTTGATGTCATGGCTTATGTGTTATCAGTAGTAAAAGATGTAGAAATAGAAGAAGTAAGCTCATATGAAGAAGCTATGAGGAGCGAGAATGCTAATGACTGAAAAATTGCATGCGTGGAAGAAATTGATTCACTAAACAAAATCAATAGGTGGCAGATAGTTGGAAGGCCAGAGAAGAAGAAAGCAATCAGTTGTAAATGGGTGTTTAAGAAGAAGCCTGGTATACCCGGAGTAGAACAACCAAGATTCAAAGCACATTAGGTGGCTAAGAAATTTTTTCAAGTTGAGATAATTGATTATACAATTGTGTTTGCTCATGTGGTGAAACATGTATCCATACAGATAATGCTTTCACTAGTAGCCAATCAAGATTTTGATCTTGACTAATGGATGTTAAAACTGCTTTCTTTAATGGTACTCTAGACGAAGAAATCTAATGGAACAACCATATGGTTTTAGAGTGAAAGGAAGGGAAAATAAAATTTGTATAAAAGGTCACTCTATGGATTGAAACAATCACCTAGGTAGTGGAGCAAGATATTTGCTTGTTTTATGAAGGAACATAAGTTCAATCATAGTCCATTAAACCCATGTGTGTACATTAAAGATTCTAATATTTAGGAAGCAGTTTATCTACTTATATACAAGGATGACATGTTAGTAGCTTCAAAAGATTTAGCTGGAATTCAGAGGTTGAAGAACAATTGATGAAGGAATTTGAGATAAAAGATTTGGGATCAACATCAAGAATATTGGGAATGAATATTTTCAGAGACAAGAAAAATGAGATCCTAAAACTTTCACAAGGAAAGTATGTAGGGAAGGTTCTAAAAGCCTTCAATATGTTTGACTACAAAATAGCAGTCATACCACTTGGTTCACAGTTAAAGTTAGAAAGTTGAAGTGAACCAGAATTAAAGGTTGAATCAGAGTTAATGTTGGAGGTTCCATACGTAAGCGTGGGAAGCCTTATGTATGCTATGGTGGATTCACGACCTGATGTAGCAAACTCAGTTGGTGTTGTTAGTAGGCTTATGAGTAAACCAGGTCATGACCATTGGCAAGCAGTTAAGTGGATTTTACGATATCTTAAAAGGTTCAATTGACAAGAGTTTGACATTACAAAGGATTCAGAGTTCAAAGTTCAAGGGTTTTGTGATTCAGATTATGCTACAAATTTAGACAAAAGAAGATCTATTACATACTACATTTTTATAGTAGGTGGCAACATAGTTAGCTGGAGATCATGTCTCCAACATGTGGTTGTTCTTTCAACTATAGAGGCAGAATACATGGATTTAAGTAAAGCAGTTAAAAAAGCAATTTGGTTGAAAGGTCTGGTTAAAAATTTAGGGTTCATTCAAGAAGAGATCAAAGTTCATTTCGATTCACAAAGTGCAATCTACCTAGTAAAAAATGGACGATTTTATGAAAGAACCAAACACATAGTAGTCAAATGACAATTTATCAAATATGAGATCACATTAGGTACTATTGAAGTTCTAAATACTCATACAAGTTTAAACCATGCGGTTCTACTAACTAAGAACTTAACCAGAAGACCCTTCGAGAAAGACTTACTTACCTTAAAGGTGGTAGAGTGAGATGGGACCGGCTCCATCTTCGTGATGAAGGTGAGGCATCAGTGAGGTGTTTTCCATCTTGGGAAGACGGACCACCAAGTCGAGGTTAGACCAACTTCATCGAAAATCAGAGTTTTCTCCACCGCATGTGTAAATCTCGTTGGAGAACATGATTTTCTAGGTTTTAGATCTTTTGTTCTCCTCACTTTTGCTATTTTCATTATTTTTGGGCCCCGTGGATGGTCCTGTGTCACAGGTATCTTGGTATGCCCTATCTCAGCCGTCGGATTTGTCTTCGATGGATCCGCATTCATAGGTGGCGTTGCCTTGGGTTCTCCATTTTGGTATGGGGTTTTCCTTAAGGATATTTTGAGATTTCAAGTTTTTGGACTTTTTTAAAGGCTTTTCTATTAGGTTTCCGGGTTTTTTTGGGATTGAATTTGGGGTTTTAGTTGTATTCGTATTGGACAAAAAATAAGATTTGGATTGAGCTTAAATCCAAAAATGTTATAATCATTTAAATAGTAAATCCTTAAAAAACCGTTTGTATTGTACATTTAATCTTTGTAACTCGATTTCAACGTGATAGGTTTACATTGTTTATATACATCCTTAAAATATAGAGAAACCTAATAGCATATTTGATATTAAGTGTATAAAAATATACTGTTTCCCTATCTTGCTAATTATATCTACGATATGGCTAATACTCCCCCCTCAAGCTGGAGCGTGAAGATCAAGAACGCCAAGATTGGATAACAACATTTGAAACTGATCACGAGTCAAAGGCTTGGTAAGCAAATCAGCAAGTTGTACCGTTGTGTGCACGTAACTCGTTTTGATTAGACCATCACAAACCGCATCTCGGACCGCATGACAATCACATTCAATAAGTTTAGTCCTCTCGTAAAAAACAGGGTTAGGAGCAATGTGAATTGCGACTTTACTATCACAAAAAATCGAGCAGGAGATGAAACATCAATACCGAGTTCAACTAGGAGTTTTCGGATCCACTTGATTTCCCGTAATGTAACAGCCATGGACCTATACTCAGCTTTGGCAGAGGAATGGGAAACCGTTTGCTACTTCTTAGTCTTCCAACTTATCAGAGAACCACCAATCATAACCACATAAGCACTTAGTGACCGTCAAGGAAGAGGACACACCGCCCAGTCGGAGTCACAATAAACTGATATAGTTAAATCAGAAGAGGAAGATAACAAGATACCTTGTCCCGGAGCTTGTTTAAGATAGTGAACCACCCGCTGAGCTGCTTCCCAATGTATGACTTTTGGACTTTGCATAAAATGCGATAACATATGAATTGAGTAAGAGAGATCTGGTCGTGTATTGAGAAGGTATATGAGACGACCCAAGAGACGGCGGTAAGGCTGAGGGTCATCCATAAGCGGGCTAGTGGCAGTAGCTAAGCCATGTTTCTATTCCATAGAAGTGGCGGTTGGCTTAGCCGCAAGTAGACAACATTCTGCGATGATGTCAAGGGCATACTTGCGTTGCGAAAAATAGAAACCATCTTTGCCGCAACTCACCTCAAGACCAAGGAAATACTTACGACGACAAAGATCTTTCATATGAAAGCAATTGCCTAAATACATTTTGAAACGAGAGAGCTTGTCGTTATCATTACCACAAATGACCAAGTCGTCCACATAAACCAATACCCGTAAATCTATCTTGTTCTTAGAATAAAAAAGTGAGAGTAATCGTTGTAAGACTGTGTGAAACCAAATGCTAACAAGGCTTGATAGCTTAATAAACCAAGATCTAGGGGCTTGTTTAAGGCCATATAAAGACTTGTGAAGTCGAAAAACCTTGTTAGGATAAGTATGACGAAATCCCGAAGGTAATTTCATGTATATCTCTTCATCTAATTCCCCATGTAAGAACACATTATAAACATCCATTTGGTGTACATCCCAATCATTTGCGGCTACAAGTCGAACAAGAGTACGAATAGTGGTCATTTTAACCACCAGAGCAAACGTCTCATTGTAATCATGTCCTTCTATTTGATTATTTCCCTGCACCACAAGTCGTGATTTGTAGCATTCAACCGAACCATCCGAATTATATTTAACTCTAAATACCCATTGACTTCCAATAGCCTCTTTACCCTCGGGTAAACTGACAATACTCCATGTTTTATTGAGTTCTAAAGCTTCAATTTCAGCTTGCATTGCAGCTTTCCAGCGATTGTCTTGGACAGCTTCTTTATAGTGTTTTGGTTCAATAGTGGCTGTGAGGGAGGGTAAATAAGATTGATGAGCTCCTGTAAAATTCTGATCCGGGACATAAGAAGTAATCAGATAAGGAATGATACCTGGATCCGTTGAAGACAATGATGAAGATGGAGAAGATGCGTTATATGGTGTAGTGGAAGAAGCAGCATTGTAGAAAACATAGTCATTGAGTTTAGAAGAGTTAGTTCTATCTCTAGAACTGAAACGTGGCTGGTCCGTGACTAGTGTAGGAGTAACCTCAATTGGCTAGTTACCATAAGAATCAGAAGCTGGTACATCAGCTTGTTCAATGGCAGATTCGACAGGAGCCGTAGGTTCAGCGGCAGCAACTGCAGGTTCAATTCAAGCAACTGGAGATTCAAATGGAGCAACTGCAGATTCAAATGGAACTGAAGGTTCAAATGGAACTTCAGGTTCAGGGACAGAACTCCCCCTGTCCGGAGACAGAGTTGAATTGATCCAGTCATCATCATGTTGGTTAGTGTGTGACGGGTGAGAAGAAGATGGACTAGGTGAGTGTACGGGTGCAACAAGAAATGGAAACTCAGCTTCATTAAACACAACATCACGTGAGGTAAATATTTCTTGCGTTGAGAGATCGAAAACCTTCCAGCCTTTTTTACCAAATGTATAACCAAGAAAGATACACTTCCGACTTTGAAGACTGAATTTATCTTTATCACGGGACTGGTTGTGTACATAACAAGTGACACCGAGGATACAAAGATGATTGTAGTCCGGAGCTTTGCCAAATAATATCTCATACGGTGATTTACCTTTAAGAAGCTTTGTTGGAGTTCGATTAATAAGATATGCCGCTGTCATGACTGCCTCGCCCCAGAAACAAGTCGGTAGATGAGCTTGAAATAAGAGGGACTCGGGATACGTTAAGGATGTGACGATGCTTGCGCTCAACACGAACATTTTTTGAGGCGTTGATACACAAGAATTTTGATGTACTATCCCGTTAGTACGAAAATACGCATCCAAGCAAAGAAACTCCGTTCCATTGTCGCTACGAACAATTTTCACTTGTTTACAGAACTGCTTCTCAACATAAGCAAAAAATTCAACCAAGAATATCTTAACCTTTGATTTCTCATGTAATAAGTATGTCAAAACTGCACGAGAGAAATCATCGACAATCATTAAGAAATAAACCGCACCGCAAGACGAATGTACACGATAGGGGCTCCATAAATCGACATGAATAAGTGCATATAAATCCAACACTTTATTAGAGCTTTCACAAAAACTTCATGAGTTTGTTTTGCTTGGAAACAAATGTCACACGGACAAGATTTAAGTTGTTTGGAAACACCAGAAACAAAAGGCAAATCGAAAAACACAGAAAACGGGTGGTCGAGACGTCGATGCTAGAGAAGAGGATCATCTTGATGTGATACAGAATTAACTGGGGTTGGACCAGCGGCGACAACACGTACACCCCATCACACTCTTTACCTATCCCAATCAGAGTCTTCAAACGATCCTGCAAGATGCAATCAGGAATCAGAAAAATAGCAAGACAATGAGTCTGCTTAAGGAGCTTTGAGACCGAGACTAGTGTACAATTAAGAGAAGGCACAAACAGAACATTAGTGAGCGTAATGGAGTATGTGATTTGAAAAATTCCAACGCTAATTGCATGAGTTTGACTACCATCAGCAAAACCAATTAAATAAGGAGAAATAGTATGAACTTGAGACAAAAGAGTAAGATCGCCTGTCATACGATGACTCGCACCAGAGTCAAGAATAACATCGCCCAAAGCGGTCTTACCGGAAAATTTATCGGCGGAACCAGAAGACATTTGTTGTTGAACCAGCTGACCTAGAGCCTTCCATTTATCAGAGGACAAGGCTGGAAACTGAGAGTCATTAGATGTAGTGGCTTGAGCAGAGAAACCACGCCCCTTACTAAAGCTACGAGCATGAGCAGGTTGGCCGCGAGTTAAAGAGCAATTACGAGTCTTCTCTACGCGTTCCTGCCACCATTCCGGGAACCCCACCAACTGCCAACAATCACGTTTTTCATGGCCAGCACGACCACAGTGAGAACAAGACAGACGTGATTTCAAAATAGAGGCTGCAGGTTCAGTGGTTGGACGTGGTGAAACATTACGAGCCACAAAATCAATGACTGATTGGTGAGATTCTTTGTCCCTAGCAGCATCAAGCCTTTGTTCTTTGCGAATCACTTTGGAGTAAATTTCTCCAATGGAAGGAAGAGGATCCAGAGATATAATGTGCAAAACCAAACTTCCGAACCGCACATCATCTAAGCCCATTACAAATTGATGGACCTTTTCTTGATCCCGTTCCTTTTCAAATGCAGTTTCCACACCACAAGTACAACTAATAGCCGACTGATAAACCTGCAATTCTTCACATAAAGATGAAATCATGCCAAAGTGTTCAAGAACAAATTTGCCCTCTTGACAGCATTGAGCAATTTGAGACTTGAGAGAATGAATACGAACATGATTCCCAACTGAGAATCTTTGTTTGAGATGAGACCATAACTGGTGAGCACCGGAGATGTAAGAGATAGTGGATTTCACCTTTGGTTCAATGGAGGTTCTTATCCAACCTACTATCATTGGATTAACCGATAGCCGATTCTCATAATTTTCATATGTAGCAGCAGGTTTCGTCAAGACTCCATTGATGAAACCAATTTTTTTCTTTTCCTGTAGAGCATTTAGCATTTCCAAGGACCATTCATTGTAATTGTCCCCATTTAACAACACAAAGAAATCAACGAGCCGGGATTGTCGGATGTGGCAAAGGTATATGGCGACACACTAGCACTGTCAGGAACCGTAGACTGATTTGGAGCCATGTATCAACTAGATACATACTAGAGAAGAAAAAAAAAATCAAGCACAAAGAATTGCTGGCTCTGATACCATGTAGAATTGCAATCTCTGTAATCTCCGTTACTTGATTTCAACGTGATAGGTTTACATTTTTTATATACAACCTTAAATTTCATGGAAACTTAATCACATTTTTGGTATTAAATGTATGAAAATATACTATTTCTATATCTTGCTAATCATATATATGATATGACTAATATTTACCGACTTATTTTTGTTGGTTTTTCCATTTAAAATTCTTTGATAAAATTTTTATGTATTTGATGACTTTGAATTTTCATGGATTTTACTTATCAATTAGCATCAATTATGAGGTCTAAAAGCGTGCATACATCACATTTATGGTCGATTTCACTAAGTTTAGTGTTTTTAGGACTTTTGCATTAGAATTTGCATATGCACGCATTTTGGAGGTTTTTCAGGACTTTCAGGTGTTTTTGGGAAGGATTTGAGAAATTTCAGAAAAGCAGCACTTGACGTCGAATGGAGCAAGCACTCAGCACTTAGCATTGGAATGGACTGAACTTACCTCTGAGCACTGGTATGATCGATCCCAACTCAATGCAGGATCGATCTCAGGAAATTTAGCGATGAAACATGATCGATCCCACTCAGCACCTTCGGGATCGATCCCAACACTATGCAGATTGATCCCAACAACACTCCAGATCGATCCCGCAACAAAACCAGATCGATCTCAGGCGATTCGGCAATGAAACAGGATCGATCCCCCTTTCACTCTTTCAACGTTCCTGATGAAATCTCAAACGAAGCTAAGGAAGTGCACGAAGATAAAGTTGGNCGTTCCTGATGAAATCTCAAACGAAGCTAAGGAAGTGCACGAAGATAAAGTTGGACTAAGAAGAGAATACACGAGATCGATCTCAGCTATACTAGGATCAATCTCAGGCACTCAATGTCGGGATCGATCCCAACCTCAGACGAAGTTTGGA
>OVBE01008598.1:0-16995 GCA_900406425.1 Iberis pinnata | reverse complement strand
TTTGCTTACCGAAATTCACATCATATATAATATATATACGAATTTCAACCAAAAATATAATATATATTCGAAAAATTATGATATAAAACTAAACTAAAATATACTATATTATAAAAAAAATCCAGTAATACATATAATTGTTTTACAAAAATTATATTATATTTAATTAAATAACGTTGTAAAAACATAATACCACATGTAATGCGAATGAAATTCTAGTTAAATTATTAAACCAACAACAATGTTTGTCCCTCTTTATATTTCCCAAGCACTTTATGCAGGTGTTTCTAATTAATAAAGTATTTTGAGTTAAGAAAGGTTAATAAACATTATTGGTATAATTAGATTTTTAAGCAATAATGTATTATTATCTCTCTTTCACCCTTCTCTTATTTTTTATGTTTATTTTCCAACATCCCCATAATTCTTCTTACAAATTAACAATTTAAATTCAATTAATCAAATCACAAAAACTTATATACAAAAACACATTTTTTCCAAATCTAACAAGAATTTTTTTTTTTAAATTGACTTATATTTTTAAAATAGCGAATAGTGATTATTCATCAATATACCATAGACCCCAAAATATGAATCTTAAACCCAAAATATAGACCATAAATCCAAAATATAAACCATAAACTCCAAAATATAAACTCTAAACCCCAAAATATAAACCTTGAACTTAAATATATGAACCTTAAACCCAAAATATAAACTATAAACCTCAATATATGAACCTTAAGTCAAAAATATAAATCTTAAATCCCTAACTATAAACCTTAAACACCGAACTATAAACCTTAAACCCCTAAATATAAAATATTAAACCCTAAATATAAACCTTAGACCCCTAACTATAAACCCTAAACCCTAAACCCCAAAATACACTAACTACCAAAAACAATAGTGTCACTACCCATAACATAGGTGGACAAAAAAAAATTACACATGAATATACTGTTCATTGATCAAGAGCACATGAATATACTGTTCATTGACCAAGGGTATATATAAATATATCATATATCAAAATTTGGTTATGATCCTGTGAATACATTTTCATTTATAAGCTAATTATCCTATATTTATATTGTTTGTTAATTTATATGATTTTCTATTAAATATAATATTTTCATGAAAGAAGATACTATAAATTATATATATATATATATATACATTTTTCTCAATCCTAAAAATACCACGTTTTGTTAGAATTAAATTGTATTTTTTAATACTAAGAAAATATGTCATATTTATCTTTATTATTATATTATTTTTATTAATATTTTTATATACTTAAATATATAATTTTAAATTTTTATGAAACTCTTTGTGTTAAATCATTCATTTATTTTTTAATTTTCTTTTCTAAATAATTTTAAATCAAAGTAAATTTATAATTATTGATAAAATAAATACTTGAATAAATTTTAGTGTTTTTTGTTGTTATCATTTCTGAATCACAATGGACCCAATATATTTTAGTGTTAAAACTTTATTAGGTGCACATTTTATAAGAAATAACACATTTTATTGAACGAGTTTGGGTTATAAAATATAACATGTTATGGTCCATAAATCAATAAATCAATGTGATAACAAAAAAAAAAAAAAATACTCTCATTATATATACGAATTTTTTATTAAAAGAAAAAACATGCAATCTCGAGCATAGTGGGATTCTCTTCGATCCAAAACATGAAGGGCACTCACGGTATAATCATCTCACAACTTGGCCACTATATCTTCACTCGGATCCAAGAACCCTAAAGCAACACTCCGATCTTCCTCTTGTCAAGGAGATCTTCTTCCAAGGCTCTTCAGATTCTCGATATCCAAGTTTCGGTTTTCTAGTTGTGTTGTGTTTTGTTTTTTTTTTCTAAAACGAAGGATGAAAGAATCGAAGCTGGCCAAGTTGAATAATCAGCAACAATATAATCACCAGAAAGTTCACTTGTCTCCATCGAAGCTTGCGAATTTGTTCGATCCCGATGCTTCCTGGGACAAGGTACTTACTTCCTTCGTTTCCGGCAATATCGAAGCTCCTTTGACTTTTTTACTTGTTTTTTTTTCCCAAAATTTGAGTTTTTGAGTATGAATTGGATTGTTTATGATGTAGGATCAATTGGGAGACGTGTTGCATTGGATCCGACAAGTGGTGGGTTTGATCTGTGGATTGTTATGGGGTTCAATTCCACTTGTTGGAGGCATTTGGATCATTCTGTAAGTTCAAGGCCCCATTTTATAACATGGAAACGCAAAATTAACAATCTTAGGCTAGATCCTGTTCTACCTTTGTTTGTCTAAGTTTCTTTGTGTTCTTACTATCATTACCCTTACAGGTTTCTGATAATATCCTCAGGGATAGTTTATGGCTATTATGCACTGATTCTAAAGGTTGATGAAGAAGAATTTGGAGGCCACGCTGTTTTACTCCAAGAGGGTCTCTTTGCATCAGTTACTCTCTTTTTGGTAATTTTGTTTTCATCCCAATAAGGCAAACTCTTTCCTTGAACAAATATTTAAAGTTCTAACACAATCTGTTTTCACTTTGTCTTCAGCTTGCTTGGATTCTTGTCTATAGCTTGGCACACTATTGAAAATGCTGAGCACTAAGCAGCAAATGCTCTTTCTTCTCCGTTACCTCAGAATCCAAGCAGTAATGTCTTTATTTTGTAAACTGTTCAAAGGAAATTGCTACAAGAGACAAAACATTATAGTAACAATTTTATTAATATATTGAATGTTACACAAGGTTTCTAGTTTCTAGTATCCTTCTTTCAAATACATAAATGAGTATAAACCATCCCCAAAAATTCTTTCTTCTTTTGTCAGAATTATGTATACTTGGAACGGCGATCTCTCCTTGGCCGTGAAACAAGGTATATCCTGCCGTATACCCATTTTCTACCTAATTGCGACACAGATTTCTGAAGCAGAAACACAAAATCAAACACTCAATTGTTGTTAGAAAGCTACAGAGGACTACCAAGGTAACAAAATAAGTGGAAAATAGTCATTTTTACCTCCACTTTGGTACGGAACTCCAGGGTGCACTCACAGACATGGCAGTCAGCTTTGTGAGCTGATTTATTTGATTGATCGGATCTCACAAATGCAAAAACCTACACAAGTTCATGAGACTTAAATGTGAGAACGATTTTGTAACTTCGTTGCTGCAAAAGAATGACGAGCGAAGTTTAGACCTCTTCCCCGCAATTCGGGCAGTCTCCTTTTAGAGCTGTCAAGTCATTTCTCCATAACCCTTTAATCACTCTTACTGCAAACAACATTCTTTATCTCAATACAAGTATATGATAGGTATTACCAGATTGAACAGACACTGCAATGTTTATAAGAAAATCCATGTATGCACTGTGGTACCTGCAGAAGATGCAATTGGATATCCAAACGCAGGTCCTAGCACGGTGAGGAGGATGCCGTTTAGCTTTGACAAAAGAGGCACAGAAGATGATAATTGGCCGCTATAGACAAGCCCTGCATCAAATGGATTTCCACCATAGACTAGGCCGAGGCCATAAATTGTGGGCAAAGCACAAGTTGAGCTACCAAATAAGAAAATCAAGATCCATATGGTAGCTAACAGAAGAACTTGGGATGCATCATCCTGTCCTACAAGGATTTAACTTAATATCAACCTTTGACAAAGCATTGTGCACTAGCAAAACAATGATTGCATCCTAATCTAAGAAGCCTTTCCCACCATGACAAGTAATAAAGGGACAAAGATGAAAAGCAAAGAGAACCATAGACAAAACAATGAAAAAACTTGTTGGTTTGAGCGAGATCAGAGAAATCTCAGGCAATATGACCTAAAAACTGAAAAGCTGTTATTAGAGAGATCTAAATCTCAAGGATTAACAAATTTTCAAGTCCCACAGTCTGGTGAAGGGTAAATCTGGCTCAATCAGTATTGAATGAGTTAGTTTGAAACATGAACATCCAAATTGTACCTCTGCATCAGCATAGGTTGACTGTCGTAGGAGGCTGCATCGAGGGTATTTGACAACCGATTTGGAACCATACCAACGAAGCTTTAGCTACAATGGTAAGCAGAATCCAACATTAAATCTTGCTAGGTATTGTATTCACTTGAGAGTGAATCGTTAGAAGCATATACAAACCTCAACTCTGTCAAACATGTCATCAACTATTAAAGGCTTGCCGTTGTAATAAGCATCCCTCGCCTATACATTTTTTAAATCACAAAGCAGATTTAGATATTCAGAAATTCAAGCCACCGAGATCAAGCTAAACTCACTACTTTCAGCAGAAAGTACTGTCACAGACTCGTTCACAGGTCAGAAGAAACAAAAGATATTGACGAATTATAAGAAAGAAAACAGAATTAGTTATTCGTACTTGGCGATAAAGGGCTTCTAGGGTTTCTTTTCTTGCGGAATCAATTGGACCAACGAAGATGCAAGAAGGACCTTCTTCACGTGAAGTGGGTGCGGTGAAACCACCTCCATGGCCTCGGGTTCTGGACCTTGCGGTGGAGATCCGAACAGAGAAAGGAACTCCGGCTCGATTAATCAACCTGGAAAGCTCAACAACCGAGGAAGAGCTAGAGAGACGAGGCCTAATCGAGGTGCAAGTGCCAGCCATGGACAAACAAATATCTAATCCTCGTCCGATTTTTTCTTCTTATTCTTCACTCGCCGGAACAATTGGATGACAAAAGACGAAAGCGTGTGGTGGAGGCGGATGGGCCGAGAAATTACGACCACACGATACTATTCGGCGCGTGCACGCAACCTGCGTTTGCGTTAGATTTAATGATATATATGCGGCATGTAAGTCTATTGTACGAATTGGATAGAATATTTGATTGGATGATAATCCGTTTCGTGGAGATGATTTAATTTTGGCGGGTTTTATTAATAATATTTTGATGGAAACTCTCTGATCAAAACAACAACCTTTACCTAAATCATGTTTGTTAAAACAAAAAAAACAAATGCGTCTGCCGGGAGTCGAACCCGGGTCTATTGCTTGGAAGGCAATTATCCTAACCGTTGGACTACAGACGCTTGATGTCTCTAAATTATTATTTATTCTATATTTCCATTTTTTGTTTTCCACGAAGAATGATTTATATTCATTAATGTATAATTACAGCATTTGAGTTCGGTATTCCTTTGTTTCACAATGTAAATACTTTAAGGTTTTTGCACAATTATTAAGAAAGTTATTTAATTTTAAATATTCCAAGATAAAATCCGCATTCCAAAACAAACAAACCAATAATAAATCATTCTGCAGAATATAAAAGGTCAAAAAACATAAAAATACATTAAATTTTGCATTGAAAAGTGAAAACAACAATCATTTTGAAACAAATTTTTTTCTCTAAAACTACTTACATTGTGAAACAGAAGAAGTATAAAAGTACAATCTTTTTAGGGTAAAGCACTTTTAAAACTTTTAAAGTGGCACCTACTAATAAGTCAAACCTTACCAATTTTTCACTAACACTTTAGACATGACATTTTAGCATATTAAATTTTCAACTTCGTTCCCGCCAAAAAAATACTTATCAGAACAGTAATTCTAGCGATAACGTGACAAAAAATAATATTTTCATTAAAAATATTATTTTAATGATTATTATCTTATAAAAATTACAAAAACTCAAAAATTTTTAAAAAATTTGAAAAAATTATAAGAAATTCAGAAAAAATTATAAAATTTCAGAAATAATTTTCAAAAATTATAAAAAGTATAAGAAATATAAAAATTATGAAAAGTTCTAAAATTGTCAAAAAATTCAGAATATATATTAAAAAATTAAAAAACTAAAATTTAAAAGTAAAAAATTTAGAAAATTAAAATAAACTATAAAAATTAAAAACATAATTTTTTTTTATAAAATTTCAAATTCAGAAAATTATAAATAATTAAAAATTATAATTTTTAAAAAATTTCAAAAGCTGTAAAACATTTTTTTTTGTAAAGGTTATCTATCTAAAAATTATTATAAAATTATACAATACTAGTGTCATGAGTGTATATATGTCAAGATTAAATTCATAATCTTAGTGAATAAAAATTCATAATATTTATTCACTAAGACTATTAGAAGTCAATATTCCACATAAATTTTGAGTTTTCTTTAACGCACTTGATATATTTAATATAAAGATACATAGTAGTCTTCATACAAAGCCAAATTTATTTGTCTTAGTATCATGCTATATGAATTAAACAAATGATAAACATCATTAAAAGATTTAACCAAACAATGAGCAGCTTTATTTGAACGACGTGGTATCCAATTTAAGATGACGTCTTCAAACTTATTCTTCCAATAGGTATAGTCACGAATCCAATTAGTGATAAAAAAATTATGTTGTCTAGATTTAAGTATGTTCACCAATTGCTGACAATCTCCTTCGAAAACTACTTTCCTAAAACCTGAAATCCATGCATGTTGCATTGCCATGATGAGTGATTGTGCTTCTGCTTCCAAGTCGTTTGTACTTTATTACCTTTTGCACATGTCGATCTAATATGTTCCCCCATCCCATTTCAGAATATCCAACCTGATTTAGCTTCTGTTATAGGATTTATGAAAGATGCATCATAGTTACATTTAATATAACCAGATGGCAGTTGCGTCCATTCTGAGATATTTATGACTGGTTGTTTTGGTGACTTCAAAGGATTATTGATTCTCCAATTTTCTGCCTCACAAATTGATCTTTGCACAATATCTTCCCAATCGTCCTTCTTATTTTGAAATATAATCTTGTTCCGCCGTTTCCATATATTCCATAATAACCAGAATTGAAGATTATCATCAGGTCTCCCTGTTGAAGATGTGAAGGTTGCAGAGAATAGCTCGTCAATTTTGGTTATGAAAGTTGTATCTTCATCTAAAAGATTGATATTAGGGATTGGATTTGATGACCAGATATGGGATATATATATATATATATATATATGGACATGTGAAAAACAGATGCCCCAAAGTTTCATCGTTGCCACAAGCTGGACAAGCCGCATCTGGGATTAAATGACGGCGGTGAAGTTCACTTTTTGTTGCCAAAATTTTTTTAACCGATCGCCATAGAAAGTGCTTAATATGAGGTAGAATATTCAGTTTCCAGATCTCATTGTGGACTCTTGACGGTTGAACATTACGCTCATTATCTTGCATTACGAGATTATGGTATCGTGCAACTCGGTAGCCTGACCGTACCGTGTAGCTTCCATCCTTTGTATATGCCCAAACGAGTAGATCCTTTGTTTTAATGAAAGGAAGCTTTATTTGGGATATCAGTGTTGCATCGTCTGCGGTAATCCATTCATTTAGTTTGTTAACATCCCATGAATTTGGCTCCACAATTAAACTTGAAACTCTTGCATCCGGCTGAAAATTCGAATCCTTTGGACTTGGTGCTCGAGGTGGGTATGTTGGGATCCATTTATCATTCTATAAGTGTATTGAGTTGCCATCTCCAATCACAAAATTGCAGCCGGAATTAATAATATCTTGTCCAAATAAACGAACGCCAACCATAAGAAGGTTTTGTACCAAGTTGCGCATTGTGTATATTTCCTGTTTATTTCCTGTTTGAAAATATCTCCCTTTAAGTAACCTTGCTAGTAAACTATTTGGTTGCTGTTTAATTCTCCAAATTTGTTTAGCTAGCAATGCCTTATTAAATAACTCAATGTCACGAAAGCCTAAGCCACCTTCATGTTTAGGAACTGATAACTTGTCCCAACTTAACCAGTGCAAAGAGCGTGTCGAATTCGTCGTGCTAGGTTTTGACCACCAAAATCGAGCCATAAGCTTGACAATATCCTCTATAGATTTCAGTAGGATTTCACGACCACTTAATGATAAGAACTTTTTGGACCATCCTGCGGTACGTTGTTGTATCTTGTCAACAATGTACCTAAACATGTCAATCTTCTTCGCTCCTATTATTTCAGGTAGACCCAGGTATTTTCCCAGGTATTTCCCCGTGCCACCATCATTATAGATTTGTAGCAAGTGTCATATTCTTGTTTCTTGTGTGAGTGTAACCCTTGATCCAAAAGTAATTGCCGACTTTGAATAGTTTATAAGCTGTCCCGAAGCCCGCTCATACTTAGTGAATATATCCTGTAGAACTCTTGCTGATCGAACATTAGCATTGCAGAAAAATAAAGAGTCATCAGCAAAAAAGAGATGAGTAACCGATGGACTATGATTGTTGATCGCTATACCATGAAGTTTTCTTTCTTGAGTCGCAGATTTAATCATATGACTTAAAACTTCCGTGCATAGGATGAAGAGGTATGGTGATAGTGGATCACCTTACCGTAGTCCTCGACCCGGTGTTATTAAGCCGTACGACATACCATTTATCAGAGTAGAAAATGTGACTGATTGAACACAAATCATTATCCAGCGAATCCATTGTGGTGCAAAATTCATCTGTTGCATTGTTCGTTCTAAGAAATCCCATTCTAACCTATCATAAGCCTTGGAGATATCTGTTTTAATTGCCATATAGCTTCTGGATACTCTTTTGCGTACCTTTAAAGAATGTAGTAATTCATGTGCTATCAACACATTGTCCGTGATCATTCTCTGAGGGACAAAAGCGGCTTATTCTTCACTAATCAGCTGAGGAAGATGTGTCTTCAGACGATTAACAAGGATCTTCGATAAGATTTTATAACTGACGTTACATAAAGCAATAGGTCGAAATTCCTCCATTCGGACTGGGTTATCGATTTTTGGTATTAAAACGATATTAGTATGATTGAGATTAGCATCTAATCTTCCATGATCAAAAAGCTGCGTATCTCAGTGTATACATTCTCCTTTATCAGTTCCCAGTGTCTGTGGTAAAAGTTTGCTGGAAAACCATCTGGTCCCGGAGCCTTTGATGGACCTATACTGAAAACCGCTGCATCAATTTCTTCAGTGCTAATTTTCCTAGTAAGATCCTCATTCATGATCGAAGTCACACGCCGTGGAAAGTTGTTAAAAATTTGGTTTAAACTGGAAGTATCCAATTTACTCGTAAATAAACCCCTGAAATACTGTGATGCCACATCAGCCATTTCATTAAAGTTTGTTTGACGATTTCCATATGTGTCCGTGAGAGCATAAATTTTTTTGATCGCCTTTCGCTGTTGACATGAATGAAAGAAATACTTTGTGTTCCTATCTCCATTCCTTAGCCAGTTGTTTCTGCTTTTGAGTCTCCAAAATTCTTCTTCCCTAAGGTAAGCTTCGATTAACTGTTTCCGGTAATTCTGGAAAATAGTTGTAGATAGTCCCCTTTTTATTGCAGCTGATAGATGATGTCTATATCTTTTGATCTCTTCACTAGCATTAAGCCTATGTCGTTTTTTCCAGCGTGTTAACTCTGTCCGACAAGAACCTAGTCGGGAGTGTAGTGAAGTATATGGCGAGACATTCCATCCATCTGAAATAGCATATTTGAAATCGTCCCTTGTATGATAACGATCATCATACTTAAAGTTTTTGTAAGCTGGTGGCGTATTTAGTAGAATTTTCGTAAAAATCGGTCTATGATCGGAGACACCCACTTCCAAAAATTCCGTAATTGATGCCTGTAATTGCTGCAACCAATGCATATTGACGAGTGTGCGATCTAAACAACATTGAACATCAGAGTTGTATCTTTTACCAAACCAAGAAAATCGGTCGCCGATGTGAGTTAAATCCGTGAAATCACATGTATGTAGCATATGTCAAAATGCCTGAAATGATTGTTGTGGGCGTTGACGACCACCTATCTTTTTAGAAGTATCTTTTAGTTCATTGAAATCACCAATACACATCCATGAAGTGTTACGGTTTTGGGCTAAATTTTCAAGTTGAGTCCAGATTGCTTGGCGGTATTTAAGTTGTGGGTGACCATATACACATGTCATATAGAAAGAAAAACCATTCATATTGACATTAACATTCATTACATTCGAAATTAGACTAAGAACTGAAATAGAAATTGAAGACTTCCACATAATTACTAACCCACCACTTCTACCCAAAGGAGAGACTATCCTAGAAGAAAGGTAACCTAACTTTGAAGCCACTTGATTCACATAACCATCTTGTTGCTTTGTTTCCATGAGGAAAATGAAATCTGGAGCGAACCTTCTTGTTAGCTCCTCTAGATGTCGAACTACCAGGTCATTTCCCAAACCTCGGCAGTTCCAAGCTAGTGTCCTCATTTTTCTTGTGGTGGTATCGGCCCACCGCGCCTCCAATTTCTTCAGTATTAGTCTCGGCCATAGCTTGAGTTTCGGCAACATGTGCCGGGCTTGAACCGCTTGGTCCGGATTCATCCTCATGTTTGTGTTTCTTGGTAAGTATCACGTCTTGGTAATGAGTAAGGTCTCCGAGTTCTTCGATCATTGCCACCGGCTCATTAGGTTGCGGCACATACAACTCATCATCATCAAGCTCACGAATTCTTAAGCCTTTGTTTTCTTCTGGTTGAACAAAACCTTTACATTGTGGATCAATATCATCATCGTCTTGATCATCAGGGTGATCATCATTGTTGCCAGTTGGTAATAGGCAGCCACCAGTGTCATGAGTAAGGAGCCCACAAACGTTGCAAAACCCACGTAAACGTTCATATTAAAAAAACAACAGCGTGTTTACACCTGGGTAAAACTGAAAATTGTGCTTAAACCGCAACGGACGATCGACATGCCAATTGATCTTCACCCGGACATAGTAAATTCGTGTATCAAAATGTTGGTTGAATTCTGTTTCCATGACCGGTCCTAGTGCATCAGCAATGTGATCCACGACCTCTTGACTTAAGTATTGCATCGGGATACCTCGGATTTGAATCCAAAAGGGAATGTGATTGAGTTTGATATCATCTTCTCCTGGTAACCATCTTCGGACAACAAGCATTCGGTCCGAGAAGGCCCACNTTCGGTCTGAGAAATCCCAAGGACCGCGTCGGAGAACCATCTCCAATGCTTCGGCCGATGAGAATACAAACTGGAAACGTTGGCCCGGAAGAACTCGACCGCGAATGACTCCGATTTGTCCCCAACTCCTCGGTAGATTAACAATGATTGAACGGACACTTTGTTTCCTAGGCATAAGTGGGCGTCCAATGAGACTGTGTTGATTGTCAAAGACCGCTTGACTCACAACATCCATTGGTAAGAGGATCGGCGGGTCATTAAGGCCGAGATCAAGTTGTTGTAGACCTTGAGCCATATTTTCGGCCATGGTTATTTCTTTTGTTCGAATTAGCAGGGAAAGGGAAGAAGAAGAAGTTAATTGCGATGTAGTGTGAATAAAGAAGGATCGATCACAATTAATTGATCGTGGGTAATATATTGTAACCGCAATATTGCGGTTTTCATTGAGTTTGGAAAGTACAAGTAACTGCCGTCGATAATAATTATTATCGGTGAATCTCATCAATACAGATGGATTATGAATCCACATATTTCGGAATTGAAAGAGAAATCCACGCCTCAGAGGCGCGTGAATCATGGATTGAAGATTTGAAAAAAATCGCGTTGATTATCGCAGAGAGAGAAGAGAGATTCTTACCACATAAATTATGAGTTTGAATCATAAATTGACACTTGAAAGATTCCATGTATTGAGGTAAATGTTAATTTTATCAAATATATATTTTTTACAGCTTTTGAAATTTTTTATATTTTTTAAAAATTATAATTTTGAATTATTTATAATTTTCTGAATTTGTAAATTTTAGAAAAAAATCATATTTTTATTTTTTATAATTTATTTTACTTTTCTAAGTTTTCTACTTTTTGACTTTTTAAATTTTAAATATTTTAATTTTTTATTATATATTTCTAAATTTTTTGAAAATCTTTCATAATTTTATACTTTTTATAATTTTTTATATTTTTTTAATTTTTGATAATTTTATCTGAATTTTTTATAATTTTTTGAAATTTTTATAATTTTTTAAATTTTTTGAATTTTTTTGAATTTGTTATAATATAATAATCATTAAAATATTATTTTTAATTAAAAAATATTATCTTTTTCCACGTCATCGCCGGATTTACTGTTCCAATAAGCATTTTTTTGGCGGGAACGAAGTTGAAGGTTTAATATGCTAAATTGTCAAGATGAATGTCCGAAGTGTTAGTAAAAAATTGTCAAGGTTTAAGTTGTTAGTGAGTGCCAACTTGGAGGTTTAAAAAATGTTTTACCCAATCTTTTTATAAAGAGTATTCAATTTAAAATGCATATTATTACACTCATATGTATGTCTAGATACAAACTTTCATGCCCATAATAAACCCCAAACACATATGATCCAACAAAAGTATTAATTTGGTATGGATTTTCTAAAGTGTAGACTAAAACTCTAGAAAAAAGGAATATCATAATCTTTCTATCTCCATCGCCTAGCTGCGAAAACCACCGAAAAAACAACCTCCAACGGCCAGGCGGAGACACGGATGACGCCGAGACACCACATGTGCCCGCATAATCTTGCTGAGAGAGAAAAGGAGGAGAGCAGGTCATTTGAGAAGCCGCGACAGACGTTGGAGGAGGCCGATAGGTTTCTATTTGGTCACGAAAAGACGCGAGACCATCAGAGACATAGAACCACAACGGATAGCAGCGAATTTCCCCGCACCACCACCATCAACCGCAATTTCCCGACTTGTCAAGCTTACCAAATCTGCACCGAACTTCAGGTGCACCTCCCCTACGTCGTGTCGTCCCCTTGCTATGACGCTGGAGGTTAAACTNAAACGGGCCGGAAACCCCCCCCCCCCCCCGCCTAGCTGCTTCTGTTCTCTCCGACCAGATTTGTGAAGAAGGGAGATCGAGGGTCACATGCAAGGTGAATAAGCTCCGGATGGAAGGTGAGAGGACCGAGATTCGCCCGCGGTGGTGTCACCAGTGAATCCTCGGGATTGCGGCACATGGAAATCGACGGAAAAAACGGCAAGAAGTGGTTTTGTCGCTCTTCAGTCGTTAGAGAAGCGTCTATTTGTTAGACAGAAGAATCGTCGAAAAAAGAGATGTTGAAAGGAGAGAGAATTTTTAATAGCTAGATTTTTAACAAAGTACAATTTGAATTGATAATAATACAAAAGTAGACTGATTCGCGCCAAAACATAGGAACAAGATTTTATTTTCTAGTACAAAGTCAAAGTGATTGTTTTTTCTATAAGGGTTTTAAATTTATTATTTATAAATATAAATAATACATCTTGTAGTCTAAAAATAGAAACAAAACAATCATTTTACAAACAAGCATACATATTTGGAAGGGAGATTTTGAAATTACTCTATTTATACATCAATTTTTAAAACTATCATATTTTTATTTTCTTTAGAAAACTAACTTGAAAATTGTATGAGAAGATATAAACATAGTAAAAATAAAAAAAGAAAATCTCAATCAAACTTCACAAATATGTGCAGTAAATATAAAGAGTAATCGATCGAATACCATGAAGACTCTAACAAACTCTTCCATTATACATGAATTCGCTTGATTACATCAAAGTCCATTCTAAATATGAGACAAATCCTAAAATCAGACAGGTTATCATCCATAAATTCACCAAGTATGTCTAGTGTGTCGAGAAAATATCATCTTGTACGAAGGTGGATCCATCCTAGATCAAGTGGTGATGAAGAAGAAAGCAAAGTAGAGGAGATAGAGACGACGCAGAGCAAACAAAGCTTCGTTGTGGGTTAAACTTTGCTATGAACAATAGATTATGGCTGTTTTAGAATGGGAGAGTGAAGATGAAAAGTTAGATAACGATTGACAAAAAAAAAATCAGGCGAAATTTTGAATTTGAATCAATACAAAGCACTATACACATATCTCTCTCACATTTGGTGACATATCAAAACTACAGAGAGAGAGTTAATATATTTCATATTTGTGTAGTCATCTTATATTTGAATTTATTTTAAGTTTTATAATTTATCGATAATAATTTAAGCTCTTTACTAATGATTATCATGTTGTATAAAAAAATTATGAGGCTAACTTAATAAGAAAAAGTGTAGTTTTCAAAGAAAAATATAAAAGTAGTCTACTTTTCAAAATTTAAGTTCATTAAGAGGTATTTTCTCAAAATTCTTCTATTAGGAAATGGGCTTCCAAAAGCCCAAATTGACTCGGGCCCAAAAGTTGGCCCATGGAAACCCTAAAAATTGAAGAGGAAAATCCTAGTCTAGCGTCGCGCTAACATTGCTGCGAAACCTGCCAGTTTCCACCACCAACGACGACTTCCAAAGTAGCGACGACAGCAACCATCGCTGCCACCCACCGAATCCAAAACTTTTGGAGATGAGGGATAACTTGATATGTTACACGCGCCACACTGAGATCAAAAAAGAAAAGTAGGTTTCTAGCGATTTTCAGGAACGATTTTTCATACCATTGAGCTTGGTTTAACGGCGGTACGCAACAGAGATGGTCCCACACCACCGAAAAAAAAACCAAAAAATTGCATTGAGGATCTTCTCTCCTAGCCTCGGCTTCTCCTTTGTTATGGTGATGCGGATTATCTGGCCGGATAGCACCGCTGCAATAGTTGCTTCACCTTAGGTTGATCGTCAGTGAACCTGCATGAGCGAAGAAAGTTAAAGTTTTGTAGCAGTTAAGGGTTCGAAGGAGTATGGGCGATCTGCCAGCTTTGGAATTCACTGGCGAGCCCAAGGGACACGGTGTACGGGGTAGAAGTTCGGACGACGAACAGTGGACTCGTCGCCCCTGTCAATCTCCATAGGTCGTAGATCTAGATTTGAGAAAGTTGAGAGAGGAGGAAAGTGAAAGTTTTTAAAACTTCTGTTAAATAAGTCAAAGTGATTGTTGTGAAGATATCCTTCCAGCTTCTGATCTCCACAAGAAAGGTAAATAACAATGGACTAGTGTTATTGCTTAAACATATTTATTTTTGTCGATAAAATCATCTTTGTAAGAAACAAAAAAACTGAAAAAATATACAAACTCTTAACCTTCTTCTCGGTGAGACTCATGATATTACTCGGTTTTAATGTCTTATAGTGAGTATTTATACTTTCTATTTGGCATTAACTGAGTGTTTTCCATGTACATTTGACATATTTTCAGGTTTCTAGGTGTACGGGATATTATGGAACAAAAATGATAGTTTACAGAAGATTTCTGGCGCAAACAGACAAAATAAATATGGAAGGATCGATATAGACTGAAGAATGATCGATCTATGAAGCACGTAGAAAAAAAAATCGATCGATCCAAGCATGGATCGATCATCCACTTGCTATGGAAACTTACAGAAAATTAGATTGATCGATCTCTAATTCAGATCGATCAATCCCATTTAATGAACATATCGATCGATCTTAATTCAGATCGATCGATCCATGGCCACGAGAAGAATAATGAAGTTTACCAAATTACGATTATGCCCTCATGACTTATCAAATTTTTTTCCTTATTTGGTTTTTTTTCCCTCTAAACTATAAAAGCCTTAGGCTTAGTTTTATTTTCTTTTTACGCACACTTGAGTTTTGAGAGCTTTTACATAGAGATGGATTCCTATCTTGTATTTGAATAAGAATTCTGAACTCTGGTCTCATACCGTTATTGTAAAAACAATGACACTAGGACCATTTTGTGTTCCTGTGAATACTGAATTTGATACTGTTACATTCTCTACTTCTTCTTCGTTATATTCTTTTGCCAAGCTCCCAATACTGTGAATCATCACATATTCAATATAAATGTGACAAAAAATATAGGGATTGATTATATATCAGGTCTTACCGATCACCGATCTAACTGTGATAAAAAAATATAATATTATCCAATATATTATAATGATATAATTATAATTGATCTCCACTATTTGTTACCATAATTTGTTAGATGATCATGTATATTGTACGAGCATAATTTAGTGTTTTCATATTTTTAAAAGTTAAAAAATTATTTATTTATATTGAATATGTGATGATTCACAGTAAATGACAATAAACGAATATGTTAAAAATTTATTTATTTATTGGGAAAATTCCCAAAAAGTACACTAACTATTAGAAATCTGGACAAAAAATACATGGACTTTTTCTGTTATCTTTTTAATACACCAACTATAGGAGTTTGGTCTTTTAATACATGAACTTTCAAAATCAGTAGACTTTCGACGACGTACTTAACAGACGTTACTAAGATTAACCCTGGTTAATTAATTCCGTTACCCTTAATCGTTGGTGGTTAATTTAACTCAGAAAAGACGAAAATACCCTTAATTGAGAAATCTAAAATGTTTCCCCAAATCGATTTTGGGTAAGAACCCTAAAAAAAATTCTCTAAGTTGCGATTCATACATGAACTTCGAAAATCAAGAAGGCTGCGATTGGATGAGAAATCAAGAAGAATAATCGAGTAATAGGTTTCGGCACGTATGAGGTATTGTTAAACTTCGAAATTTTTTTCTTGTTTCTCTTCTATCTCTCTGGTTTTATTGTGGTTGAAAGGGGTTTTGAGATGATGACGCATGGTGATTTGTGTGTGTTCATGTTTCTGAAATTTGAGATTTGGGGTTAATTTATTGATTAGAAGAATGAGTATGGTTAAATTGATCAACTGTTTACATTTCAGCCACTTATTTGTGTACGGTTGATTCACAACGAACTAAGATTCATTATTTACATTTCAGTAACTCATACATAAATTTGAATATCCACTATGTNGACATGGTCCATCTTTGAAGAGTTTTGCGAGGAGAATGGGATGGCAGGGACAGTGGAGCAAGCTTGGTACAAGCTACCTCATGAAGGAATGGACAAAATCAGGTTAATGTATGATGACAAAGATGCTGACATTGTGAAAATGTGTAGTGAGGCCATGACAACAGGAGCTGTTGACTTGTTCATTGAACAAGTCCCAAGACAACAAGCATATCCAATACGATTGTCACTGCCAAGTGTTGAGGGTGGTGATAATGTAGGTCCAACAG